>QZGG01000406.1:0-150925 GCA_006409495.1 Sedum album
ACACCACGAGTTGTTTCTTACTACAATAGCGTAGGAGGACAACAGGGCTATGACTTTCTTCATTTTTGAACTTAGGATGCCCATCACTCGAAGACCAAATACACACATACCTTCGTAAGCCTTTTACATCTCCACTGATCTCCCACATCGTAAAAACTGACTTCACAAGACAGAAGACACAAACAACAGACGAGAGAAATGGCTATGCAATCAAGACAGACTTAGAAGCATTTCCTGTGGACAATGGATGGTCCAGACTCGTCATACTCACCCTTGGAGATCCACATCTGAACAAAAAAATATAGTCAGAGTGTTAGTAGTGACGGAAGTCAGCATATTAAGTAATGGCAGTCTGTATTAACAACAAACACAAACCTGCTGGAAGGTGCTCAGTGAAGCAAGGATAGATCCACCTATCCAAACACTGTACTTCCTCTCAGGTGGTGCCACAACTTTGATCTTCATGCTGCTGGGTGCGAGAGCTGTGATTTCTTTGCTCATCCTGTCAGCAATGCCAGGGAACATAGTGGAGCCACCACTGAGCACGATGTTACCATAAAGATCCTTCCTGATATCAACATCACACTTCATAATGGAGTTGTATGTTGTCTCGTGGATTCCAGCAGCTTCCATTCCGATCAAAGATGGCTGGAAGAGGACCTCGGGACACCTAAATCTCTCAGCTCCAATGGTTATGACTTGTCCATCAGGCAATTCATAGTTCTTCTCAACAGACGAGCTGCTTTTGGCAGTCTCCAGCTCTGCTTCATAGTCAAGTGCCACATATGCCAGCTTCTCCTTCATGTCACGGACAATTTCCCGCTCAGCAGTAGTGGTGAACATGTAACCTCTTTCGGTAAGGATCTTCATTAGAGAATCAGTTAAATCACGTCCAGCAAGATCAAGACGGAGGATGGCGTGAGGCAGGGCATAACCTTCATAAATGGGAACTGTATGACTCACACCATCACCGGAATCCAGAACAATACCTGCAAGTTTATCAAGTGTATCAGTCACCAATCTAATGCATTAGGATAACAAGTAAAATACTTCACGATGAAACCCATCCGTACCAGTTGTACGACCACTGGCGTACAGGGACAACACAGCCTGAATGGCAACATACATGGCTGGACAATTAAATGTCTCAAACATGATTTGAGTCATCTTTTCTCTATTAGCTTTGGGATTCAATGGTGCCTCAGTCAGCAGCACGGGGTGCTCTTCCGGAGCAACACGAAGCTCGTTGTAGAAAGTGTGATGCCAAATTTTCTCCATATCATCCCAATTGCTGACAATACCATGCTCAATTGGATATTTCAAGGTAAGAATACCTCTCTTCGATTGTGCTTCATCCCCAACATATGCATCCTTCTGACCCATTCCAACCATCACTCCAGTGTGTCTTGGTCTCCCAACAATACTGGGAAACACTGCTCTGGGTGCATCATCACCAGCAAATCCAGCCTAAAACAATACGCATCAGTGCAAAAAGTCCCAACGCATCGCGCAAGAAAGCTCAAATTTGTGCTCACCTTAACCATTCCAGTTCCATTGTCACAGACAAGAGGTTGAATATCTTCAGAATCGGCCATTTATGCAAAGCTGAAATGATGGAAATACATCAACAAGTCAGCACAAATAGACACCTCTTCAAATTTAACTAGTATACCGATATGTCAGCGGATTATTATAAACATAATAAGTATCTTTAAGCCTATGCATGATATCCAACTAAGTCAAATTTAAGTCAAAAACTAGCACTGCCAAACAATAACATGCTTCCGGAACTTCCGATGATCAGTCCATAACTTATCAAAAGTCCAGCTCTTTTTACAACCTTAAGCACACACAACCACCTCACACATAGAGCTAGTTGATTAACACTAACAATAGTAGCTAGTCTCAAAACACTTGATCTAGATCTAATCAAACACCATAAATCCATAATCAACAGATCCGTAACTCGAAATTTATATATTCAATTTTCATGATCAGATCGGCTTGCGAGCTTACCTTACGGAGAGAAGATCGGAATTAGAGAATCGCGGATGAATCTGCGGAAGACGACAGATCCAAAATGTGAATGAAATAAAGGAGGGATGTCGAACACTGAGTTGTCGCCAGTTCACCATGGTCTTCGCATAATGGGCCGTTACTGGGCCAGGCCCAATAACAACCCAATTGGCAATAGCAAAGTTTTATACGACTGCGAAATTTTCAGGACGGAGGGAGGCGGATGGCTCCGGCGAAGAAGGGAAAAGCGAAAGCGAACGCAAATCCAAACCCGAGCGATCCGACGATCTCGAAGTTTCCATCTTGCATACGATCTGTACCTCCTTCGTCAGTGGCGATCACCATACACGCCAAGCCAGGATCCAAAGTCGCAGCTATTACAGGTACTATATTTACTGTTGCTTACTTTGTTGAAATACAATTGATTGTGAAGATTAAGATTTTATGATTATTTTGTTGTAGATTTTGGAGATGAAGCGGTAGGTGTGCAGATTGATGCGCCACCGAAGGATGGGGAGGCTAATGCTGCTCTCATTGAATACATGAGCTCGGTGAGAATGTTATGAGTGTAGAAGCTCTCATAGATAATTAGGTTATTTTTGGACTTTGGTTGGAACTTTTCTTGGTGTGTGTTTTGGTATTGATATTGCTACTGACTGATTTCCCGTGTGATGACCTCTTAATGTTATATGTATTTGAACGGTCAGTTATCAACTGGTACTTAAAACTGGGTATTGCGAAGGAATAGAAATCTTGAACAGTCTCTGTAAGTTTTTTAGGTGCCTACACTAATGCTGTATTGTTTAAAGGCTTGCATATTTTTTGATACAAATTTCTTTGGATTAGGTTAAGAATGAGGTCTCGTGTTGTAGCGCAATCAAGATGATGACTGTCAGGTTAATGTCATAGAAACAAGCCAAATAGAAAAAGTATGATGAGTTAGCGGGTGATTGAAGTCGAATTGAAATGAAATGTTATGGTAACGTCACAACCTAATAGTATCTTTTTAAGATATGATTTTGTGCTTCGATGATGGTTGAATTTTGTGTAGTAGCTCATGGTACACCGTACACCTAATGTAACTTATCTTAGTTCTACTAAGATGCACTAATAGTATCTTTTTAAGATATGATTATGTGCTTCGATGATGGGTGAATTTTGTGTAGTAGCTCATGGTACACCGTACACCTAATGTAACTTATCTTAGTTCTACAAGGATGCACCGTTTTCTTTGAGTTGTTAACCAGTGAAGTTGTACAAATGATTTGGTTACTTTTGTTAAAATTGCTCGACATTTTGGAAATTAATTGTTGAACACAAACAACTTGTTGATTTTAATTAGTTTTAAAGTCTAAAGGTTTATTTGGGTTGAGTTGCCATGATTTTTGTTTATAGTTGTCTACAGCAGCTAGGATACTGTCTTAATTGATGTTTACTTTTGAAATCAGTCCGTCATGCAGAAGAGCATGAGGGTTATACTTGGTATCTTCTTGTTATAGAAAATTGATATGTACATGGGATGAGCTTGGATGTTGCACAAGTATAATTATTTCCTTGTAAAATATTTTTCTAATGACTAGAATTTTTCATTTTCTAAAAAGATTGACAAGATTGAAAGACCCATTCTGATTCTATCTAATGATTGGAAATGCCATGCTTCAGTCTTCATCTTACTTAGCCATTTTCAGGAAAATAATTCCAAAAGTTTTTGAGCTGTTTATACTCAGCATGCATATTTGACTAGCTGAAGTAATCACAACATAATAAATGTATTATCCTCTGTGGACTACAGATCTTAGGTGTGAAAAAGCGACAAGTATCATTAGGAGCAGGCTCTAAATCCAGAGATAAAGTACTGATAGTCCAAGATGTCACACTACAAAGTGTTTTTGAGTCGCTGGACAAAGTCACGAAGTGTAGCTGACAAAACTCTATATCAGTGCATGCCATAGCTTCATTTGGTTTGCTGCACACTGCCACCTGTTTTGTTCTTGTAAGCTGACCATGGACATGGAGAACTCCAGAACTGCTGATGAAACTTGCACTGCTGCTGGACTAGGATTCTGAGGAGCCTTCAGTTAGGGCCGTTATTACTAGAATTAAATTTATATTATTAGCGTATAAATCTAATCTTTGTTCAACTGGTACAAGTGTAACCTATGAAAATCAAGAAGTTCAATTTTACTAAAACACGGTTATGTTCTACTGTTTGATGTATGCTTGACCAGCAAGGTGCACGTAGGCTAATAAGATAGTGCTATCATCATTTCCGGTGATCAAGAGCGTGGTTGGAACTCTTTTGGAGAAGAGATGAGGCTATGATGAAGGTGAACAGAACTTTTTGTCCCTTAAATCGGCGCAAGAGTTTGATCCTTAACACCCATCCCAGTTGGATCGTCTTCTTTCTTAGGTTTCTGTGGAAACTTTTTCATCAACTTGATTAACAGAAGGGATTTTTTTCTTACAAGATCTCCCTTCATATCTGACTAGTATTACCATATCATGCTACTAGGACTGGTAAATAGCATGTATGTAAACATCATTAATCTTGACAATCAAGTTACCTTTTAAGGTGATTCCAATGCCTGGAAGCCAATCTGATTATGTTTTTTGGAAGGTGCAGAAGCAGGTGCTGGGAACCCTCTTGGTAAATATCCCATGAATCTGCCAACTGGGTACTGCTCATATGTTCCTACTGGCCTCAGCGGGACTTGCTCGCGTACAGCTCTGGAGCCTTCACTATGGTGTCCTAAAGCACATAGAGTCAGCAACATTAACAGGCAAACGTACATTTGCCTCATTGTGAGTGGACTTGTCTTTTGGGGTTTGAGATATAAGATAGGATTGAGCTTCAGGTGAATGGCTAGCTAAAACTTAGTCACTATTATCATGCTTTTATGGAAGACACTTGTATAGATTTTTGCTGAATCTCCTGGTGAACTCTGGCACCACATTTTTAATAGATCAGCTGATAGTACAACTAGTTGCTCATTTTAACAACTTCCATGCAAGGCAATGTTTCACTGTTAGATTGGAGTCTGAGAAATTATTGTGTCACATGGTGCCCTGGAGATAACAAAGGTGCCAAAAATGAGCACAATTTCACCCAACTTTTTACAGCATCAACAAGTTAACAACATGCGAAGGAGGTTTGGCTTTCTTAAAGCACTCCAGAGAACTGAATCTGAGAATTCACTATGCCTGGCTGAAAGACCATTTGGTCACATGTGCCAAATTGTGCAAAATAATTGAAGTCTTTTCAAAGTTGCACTTTTCATTAACATCTGGAAACGGTCCGATCTTTCGCATGAGATTCCAACTTTTGATTTACGAATAATATAGAGTTAGGATGAAGAAGTACAATTTTTTTGTGCAACCAAAAAACTTAATCTCAAACAAATTCGATTTAATATTTCATCCCCCTTCTTGCCCTAAATTTATATACCAACCCTGTATATATGTTTGCCAAGGAAGAATTAAAAAAATGATTTATAATCTGCATCAATTTGACGGTTAATATAAGTAACCATCTAACTTAATTATCTCTCCAATTTATGCATATAAATTATAAAATCTAAAATTTAATTAAAATTAATATAATCAAAACCGTCAAAAAATTAATGGTTAGTACCATATTTTACCGTCTTACCCGTTTGCCAAAATTCAATTGCAGTGTAACTAACCCGGTCCAATATATCAACCGACCGGCAAAACACAGAATCGACCCGACACGTAAACGGTTCTGCTTCGGGCTCGGCGCAGCTCACTGCACTGTATCAATTTCTCAAATTAGGGTTTTTGCATTGCGATCTTGTACGGCTTTCGCGCTTGAGTTCTCCATACCTCCCTATCTTCGCATCATCATTCATCAATGGGGAACTTCAGGAAGCTTAATCGAACTGCGGCGCATCGCGTGGCGATGCTCAGGTAAGCTTCGTAGATGCGGTGTTTCGTGATTCCAAGTTGCGTGATTTCTTAGGGTTTAAATTTCATTTCTGATTAAATTGTGTTAACAATTTGTATTCGAAGGACAATGGTGTCGCAGCTGATTAAGCATGAGAGGATAGAAACCACAGTCGCCAAGGTATGTGGCGCATCTCTTAACCCAATGAAAGAATGCGAGATAATTGAAGTGGAAATGTAATAAGATATGTGAATTATAATTTATTATATAAACACTTGTAGGCTAAAGAAGTGCGAAGGATGGCTGATCGAATGGTGACTTGGGGAAAGGAGGTATTTCTTGCTTTTTTGTCTATTGAATTTCTGGGGTTTTGAATATCCGTTTCTTCTTTCACAGGCACCCTATTTTTGTAGCTGTCAGAATAGTATAGCCAACGTAATGATGATGTCTGGCTGTAAATTAAATTATTAGAAGTATCGCTAATTCGAGTTTGGTAACATATGTGTTCCACTGTTTGTCCCAATATGATCTAGAGTTCATAGTAATTTAGAATGAGGTGCGAAACCTTCGGGTGCAGTGTACACTATAATTCAGATAGTTATTTTTTTATCATTTAAAAATGAACTTCTACAAAATTGATTTTGGCTTTATACTAATATATAAGTAATGCGTGAAATTTTCTTTTTTTTTGATCCGAAAATTTCCACCCTTAACTTTTAAATCTATTTGCCCTTACCAAGTTTAATATTATGACAGGGCACACTCCATGCTTCTAGGCAGGCTGGCGCCTTTGTGCGTGGAGATGATGTTATTCACAAGCTGTTCACAGAACTAGCATATCGATACAAGTAAACATTTGCAGACCTTGGATTTAAAGTTTATTAGATTACAATTTGGCTAAGTGTAGTACAAAATTTAGTAACTTACTGATTTGCAGAGATAGAGCTGGTGGATACACTAGGATTCTTCGAACTCGGATCCGGGTTGGTGATGCTGCACCTATGGCTTATATAGAGTGAGTATGCTTATTTTGTGTTACATTTGCCATCACATTTTCTTCTCCCATCCGTGGTCAATTTTCCCAGTTTAATGCTTATGTTGTTCAGAGTGTTTTGTTTATAATATATAACTACAACCGGTCTTGATTCACCAGGGTAATACCTGTGGAATTGTTATATCATCGACTATAAGCTTTACTGTGATATCTTGTTATTTTCATGGCATGTGGCAACTGGCAGCTCTTCAAAGATTATGGCTATTGTTTATTTTGAGCAGGTTCATTGACAGGGAAAATGAACTCAGACAATCAAACCCACCCACTATTCAACCACCTCAGAGGCCTCCAATGGATCCATTCACAAGGTCCCGTCTATCAAGGCAATATGCACCTCCGAAAGAAGAAAAGGGATCCGAGTCTGACATTTAGACCTTCATGATACGTATGTTTCTTTGCTGGATATCTCCAATGTTTCCGGTTGTTTTTAGACCGACTCCTAGCCAAGTTAAAAGTATTGAAAAATCATACAATAGTATGAAATAACTGTTGATGGAAAATAAGTTTTTGAGTGAATAGTTGGAGGACCCCTCATGCATTGTTTTCCTTTAATCACAGTAAATCAAAAAAATCCACTTAATAAAAAACAATAGTTTACAGTACTTTTTATAACTAATATTTTGTGTTCCTGGTATTTTGACAGTGTGTTTAATTTTGAATTGCAGGGTGGTAACATTTCACCAGATTTCGAGAGAGTGCTGCTGATGATATGGTGAACTGCCCACCCGTTTGGAAGCGACCTACCATATACCTTTTTTGTAATGTGTGTTAGCTTATACGCTCGGTGGAATCTGTTTTGTTAGATTAACCATTTTCATTGAAAGCAATTGCCAGCTAAGAATCTTGGCATTTTCTTCCTGGTTAGTGTTTAGTACAAGGTAACTCTCCTACAAATTTTGAATAAATGTTACATATACAAAGGATTCTTTTGCAACCCACCTTTCAAGCATGCCAGTAAAATGTTAAATAATTACATCTAGCATGAGATCATCTTTAGTTTTGTCCATGCTGTTTATTCTTAGTGCCATGATTGATATATGAATGATTCAGTTGCGATAAAACACAAGCCAACCATAAAATTCCAAGATATGGACATCTTTCCCTTACAGCAATCTTTGCCTTTCTGCTTTCAAGCTTCTTTCATCAACAAAAAGCTTCAATATTGTCCATAATCAGGCTGTCTGTAAGCTCTTTCCCATTCAGATGCCTGGATAAAATTCTCTGGTGTATAGGCTACAACATGTTCCATTGGAATCTTGCTACTCCAGTTAACTCTCCCACTCAAATCAGCCCCATCTCCAATATTACCAAATTCTCCATAATACAATGTCTGCAGCGCAAAGTCCTCTTTCCATGGCAACCACCCATCAGCCGCTACTATCCCATCCATTGTGCAATTTATAAACACCGTTCTCGAATACTCCTTCCACGGCCGTCCCAAGTAATTCTTATGCACGTTAGGATTACTCTTGTAATACTTGAGATAATCTTCAGTCCCATTGATCACACAGTTTTGAAACACGAAACCAGTTGACTGTGCAGGATCAATTCTCCCTTGTGCAGTGACTGCATTTGTCTCTCCTTTCTCAGGGTAAAGCCGTCGCGGAGTGACCATTATCTCACAGTCCTGGAAAATACTCGCAGAGTTTCCAAATATGAAATCCACATTCCCAACTATTCGACAGTTCTTGTAAAGCTGGCGGAGTGAAGACGCATAAAGTGTATCCTGATTACCTATAAACTCACAGCCTTGGATCAAAGACAAGTCACTGGATGACCTAAACGCCACAGCCTGGTATGCATCTGTCCCTGCCGTGTTCTCCACCGTCACGCCACTCATCATAAACCCATCACCTTCAACTCCTGAAAATTCCAAAAATCCAAAAATCATCATCAAAATCACAACTTTTCCAAACCCTCATCACCAAATCCAAAACAAAAAACTGGGGTCATCCAAAAAAACATTTTTTTGCAAAACCCAGATCTCACCGACAGTAGCAGATTCATACGTAGTAACACCTTGAATTCCAACACTCAAATTCCCCGTAATTACCGTTTTACCCCTCCCATCTCCGACAAACACCACATTCTTCTTCTCAAATGGAACCCTCACAATCTCATCGTACAGTCCCTCCTTAATCCAAATCACATACTTCGTACCATTCCTCTTCTCCGACGATGCATTTACAGCTTCTTGTATCGTCCTGAAATCACATCCACTCTGCTTACACACAGTGACGTCACCCTTGACAAATACAGGAAACGACGCCGTTGAATCCGATTTATACTCGGAAGAAACTGGCTCCCAAAACCCATCCCTCTCAGTCCTCGGACTCCTCCACGACGCACGTCGTTTCCGTAAATATCATAAGCTACGAGTATGCTCAACGCGTTACTTGTCTGTTGGATAAGAGTATCTAAAAACGCCATCGTTTCATTCACTTCGGCAGTGTCGTTCACGTACTTCAAACCCGACCAGCATCCGTACTCGTTAGTTAACACCGCACTGATCCACGCGCGGCTGTTTTTACTTTCTTTTGAAAACGGAGCGTTTAGAGTGTCGGCGATTCGGGACTCGGAGTGAGTCAACACGTCAATGCAATTATGAACAACGCGTGTTCTGTTTTTGTCAGGAACAGGGAGGATGTGAGAATCTGAGAAACCATTGATTTCGCGGTTTTGAGAGTTGGAATGGTGAGTGAAATGGCGGAGGCGATGAGGGTAGATGGGGTTGTGGAGGGATTGTTTTGGAGAGTGGATTGGCAAGGAGAGGGAAGCGAGTGGCTGTGCATGCTTGGGTAATGAGTGTTGTGGTGGAAGAGTGAGTTTTATGGTGGAGACAGACGGAGGAGGGGCAGGGATGGTGAGGATGAGGAGGAGGAGGGTGATGATGATGGAGATGGATAAAATGGACGCCATTGTTATGATGCAGAGCTTCTTTTTGCTCTTTGAGTGCATTTTTGTTATACAGTGGTTATGAGAGAGAATGTGTTTGACTATTCTTGACGAAAAGTCGTTGAATAAATGTTTATTGGAAATTTTGTCCGTGCTATCGTACACATTTACAAAACAATAATTAAATATATTTATTTAGGAAAGTATCATGTGGATCCTCTTTTTCATGGATCTATGGATCCCTCTTTGCAGCCGTTGATTGCATTTTTTGTGTGCACCAGATTGCGTCAGCGCATTAATGAAGCATGTGCAACTCACGTGTGCATTTGTCATGAGCATATCACGTGTGCATTTGTTATGTGCAATTACGTGGCACAATCTGGTGCACACAAAAAATGCAATCAGCGGCTGCAAAGAGGTATCTATGGATCCATGAAAAGAAGGAGTTTCACATGATACAACCTCTATTTATTTATAGCGAAAAATTTAGATTCGGTGAAGTTTAGTTATTTGATGCGAGTAAGAAATTGACGTTTTAAAATTATTTAGTATAACTTTACTTAATTTTGATGAATCTTTTATGAGAACTGACTGTCTAATTTTGAATCGGCTTTACCGACATCACATTGATTGATCAAGGAACCGAGAGTTTATGGTCGAATTTGAACAACCTCGAGTTTGAACAGCTCATTGGATGGTGGTGTAAGTCAAAATCCATCCAAACACAATTAAAGTTCTATTTACAAAAAGCCAAGCTAATTTTATCTATAGCCAAAAACCAACTAACACAAACTGCGAGTGGTTGCGATATTTAAGCAACACATGTGTACACATTCTTTTAAAATGGCGCGGTTGCGATATCTTTGAACCCAGATAACGTATGCCTCAGATGTATATGATGCAGGTGGTTATACTCAAATGTATCATCCCATCTCGCTTCCTCCGCCTCTTCGCTGACTCTCACCGGCTCCAAACCTTCAGTGAATATCCTCAGGGCATCCGCCATGCTACTCGTGTTCAACACGTACAAAGCTGCTTCCTGCACATAAAACGTTTGTCATAAATCGAATTTATAGTTAAACGAATTAGGAATATTTTCTCTTGGAAAAATAATTAACTACGTACTCTTGCAATTCCCATTTGATTGATACGAAGAGTTCTTGGCTCATTTTCGATGGACGATGTTCGATCGATCCTACTAGAAAGTCCGTCTGTTGATACAGAAGTACATGCTCCTCTTGTTAGGCCTCCTTCCATCTTCATCACCTTCGTCTAGCTTGAATGTACTCAATGAGATATATTCTGCACAACTTCGCTTGTTTAAATGAAACTAAGTTTATAGAGAGAAGATAATGTTTTTAGTAATAGAAATGTAGATGAATATGACCAGGTATTTATAGAAGATATATAATTAAAATAAATGATAAATAATAAAATAAAATAAATTCACGTGAAAGTGCGTGACTCATTATGAGATTACGATGAGCCAAACGACCACGGAATTGTCTAAATATCCAACATTTTAGTTGAGACTTGTGGCTGGTCAACACGTGGCGCACTCCCCACCATCGTTCGACAGTTTTCCATTGAATCCGCAACTTCGTGTTGTAAAACGCGGTGTGCACGACAAGATTCATAATTACTTTGAAGAGGGACACGTGGAAGATGTAGAGTGGCTGTTACACCTTAGTAAGTGTTGGAGATTCAATTGATGGTTACATTGTTTACTTATACACCTTAATAGCGGTCTTATATAGGATTCTTAATTAGAGTTCCAATTACGTAGCATTGCATGTAGATTAGATGGATAAGAAAGTACTTTGTCAAAAAGTAGTATTAATTAAATATTCTGGTCATAATTAGGTGATATTTATTTAATTAAAGCAGTGCAAGTGCAATAGCGTAGAAAATAGCAAAACTATGTTTATGTGGTTGCTTTAGTTTGACTAATTACAAAGCTCGGGAATCTTAATTGTTTATTAGTAAAGCAGAATGTTACTAATTGAAATTGAGCTTATTGGATCAAGCTTAATGATAGGACCAAATTGAAATTAAATAATTAAAGTGTCCACAATATGATAGGTTTCTAAACTTAAGGGACTGGAGTAGAATTAGTCATAGGGCGGGATTGAAATTGATTTTGGATTTTTAGTACCCCGCTTCGAAAAACTTCACAGAGAAATTTGCCTCTCGATTTTCCATCGACGTAGATTTGCGACTGCGATCCCGTTGACCGGTCAACGGATCGATGCCGGTGGAGTTACCTAAAGGCTTACCGTTATCGGTGGACACATGGAGCGCTTCGTCAATGAATAAAAGGCGTCACTTCCTGACGCATGCGCACCGAGACCACTCCGTAGGCATCGCTGCCAATTCCAAATTCCCAATTTATTGCACGAGACTCACGCGGAGACTCCTCCTTCGCCACTTTCCTCAGGTATATTTCCTTTATTTTGATTGGATTAAATTGATGATGATTTTGTTTTGAAGTTGAAGTATATGTGTGTGAGTTTTGATTGGATTGGATTGAATTGAATTCAGTTGGATTTATGATTGCAGCTCAATGAGTCACTATTTGTGGATTTGGAGGTCGGGCAGTCGATGGTTGTGGAGGACGTTGATGGAGACTTTTGTGTTACTGCTTTATGAATCCATTGTCCAGGTATTCAGTTTTAATTTATAGTAGATGTTGTGGCAGAAGGCTACATTTTTGTTAATCTGTCAATCCGGATTACCATCTGATACTTGAGAATTCTGTAATACACTAATAGGCATATCCAAGGATATTTTTATTAGGCGTTTTAGTACTTTGACTGAAAAATTAAATGATAGTTCTCTAAGCTAGAAAGTCGATGTATTGTGATGCTGCATTCTAACTTAACTTGCACGATCTAATAATGCTTTATCGAAAGCTCCTTGTAATTGTCAGATTGATGTGAAGCCGTATTTTCACTACTTATTGCGTTTGAAATGACTAGCTTTTCTTATCATTTGAGTTGCAGGGGCGGTCATGTTCTTGTTTGAAGGCAAATTTGGTAGTGTCTTGCACACAGGAGACTGCAGACTTACACCTGACTGCTTGTTAAATCTACCAGATAAATATATTGGAAAGAAAGGGAGACATCCAAAGTGTCGTCTTGATTTTATATTCCTAGATTGTACATTTGGGAGATGCTATTTAGCAATGCCAAGCAAGCACCAGGCTACCGAACAGGTACGCTGATTGACTGTTCTCTATAGATCCTGTATCCCCTGCTAACTGCTTAGTCAATAGTGGATCCCAGTAATGGTCTCTACTTTTAGCCCTAGTTTTTGTGGATAACTGATTATCATACTGTAAAAGGATGTACAAAGCAAACATAGTTGCGTGTTTATCCTCTCTTTTCATCTAGGATCTCATCTGTGGAGTTTTTTAGCAACCGTATTAATGACTGTAAACCATATGCTCACAATAGAAGAAGAAGCGTTACTATTTCAGCATCGACTGTATCTTTTTACTCAATCATCTGTTAAAGTTACATTACTGACACCTTGTAAAATTTGTTCGTGCTAGGACCTTAAAAGACTTCCTCTCGATCGATAAAAACATGTTTTCATGATGTGTATTTGTTGATTCAGTTGAACTCAACTAGGTGAATTTCCACATGTTGGTGCAGGTTATCAGTTGTATATGGAAGCACCCTGAGGCATCTGTGGTTTATCTAGTCTGTGATCTTCTTGGTCAAGAAGAGATTTTGGCAACAGTTTCTCAAACTTTTGGGTCTAAAATATTTGTAGATGAGGTCTCAAATCCTGACTGCTTTCACACTTTGAAACTCACGGTTCCCGATATCATATCTCAAGACCCATCTTGCCGTTTTCATATATTTGCTGCATTTCCAAACCTTCAAGAAAGAGCAGAAGCTAAGATCAACGAGGCCAAGGTTAATTTTCACCCAGAGCCTCTTATCATCCGTCCATCAACACAATGGTATGCACATGGTGGGGAGTTTTCAAATGTAAATACTCAAATTAAGCTGAGAATTGATGAGGCTTTAAAGGATAACACTGGTATTTGGCATGTGTGCTATTCAATACACTCTTCAAGGGAAGAATTGGAATGGGCATTACAACTACTCTCTCCAAAACATGTTATATCGACAACCCCTGGTTGTTGGGCAATGGATCTGGATTATGTTAAAAAGAACCGTCCCAGCTCCAACAAGGCATCTGATGATGCTCTCTTTAATCTACTTCAGATCAATTTTGGAAATTCTTCAAGTGAGCTGGTTCCAAATGTTGTTGAACAAGGAACTGTCACAGTAAAATTAAATCAGTGCTCAATAGAATCTCATGAACACTCAGGCAGAATATTCTCCAGCCCCAAGAAAAATCTTCTTAGTATATCTCCACCTAGCAAAAGGCCGATCACGTTATTCGGAAGAGCTAGGAATGGAGTGGTAGAAGACTTCAATGAGGATTTCAAGAAAGCTAAGAGCACAGGCAGTGAGTTACCAAAACTTACTATAAATTGCAGAGACGAGACTGCCTGTCTTTCTCAGTTAGGAAATAATGATGACCAGAACAAGCCATCAATGGAGTCATTTGGGCAGGATAGCCCTGCAGAGCATGATGTTCTGAGGGACATTGATGAAACTGATAAATCTCTAGAGCCATTGATGGAGCGTATTTATACGATCCATCATAGTCTTAATTCCGTTGTTCTTATATGCTTTATTTGTAAAATATTACCTTGTTGTAGTGTTTTGCGTTTCAGGCGTATTTGGAGTGCAATGGAGATTTTACACGCTTATGGAGCAATTCTAGACGGATTCGGAGCAAGAAGACGAAGGAAAGAAGCGAAAGATGAATGGATGACGTCAGCATGACATCAGCCGCGGACCTTACTGTATTTTTATCCGCGGACGTTATAGGATTTATGGATATTATGAAGGGTCCGCGGATTAAATTGAAGAAGGGTCCGCGCGACATTCGGCCCGGCCCAATTTCAGAGTTTCAGTTTTAATTAGGGTTTCAATCCTAATTGGAGAGGATCTTTGGACGGCGAATTCCAGAGCACAGAGGAGAGAATTGCAAGCAGCTTCATCCTTAGTCTTCAGAAAAACGATAACTCTTCGAACTCAATTTCAGTCTTTTGTTTTGTTACAATGTTTTCTATGAGTAGCTAAATTTCCCTACAGTTTGGGGAATTGAGTTGCAACTTTGTATGAGTCCATTGAATAGCAAGTTTTAATTCTAGTGAATTCTGTTCTTTTTATAATTGCATGTATTGTTATTTGCCTAACTCAGCCTAGCGGTAAACTTAGGTTTATAGCAATTGCATGATATCTAAGGAATTGTCATAGTAGTAAAGCCTAGCGGTGGAGCTATTGTGGTAGTTGGATTAGGTTATTGTTACATCTTCTTGAGACTCTAGCGGGTAATAGAAGATAGAACTAGAATTAGGTAACTACCCTAGCGGGACTATCTGATTAGAACAATTATAATTCATTAGCTTGAAATGTGTCTGGTCTGTGATTACTAGTTGCAACGAGATTCCCTGAACTGTGATTTCTCATTCAGTAGTCAAATCCTTAGTTTTAGTTTTAGTTTACAAACAATTTTCAAACAAACCCCCTGATAGGAGTAGAATTAACTGGTAGATTAATTCCTAGACTAGATTACTTTCCCTTGGGACCGACCCTGCTTATTGCTATACTAGTTTTGAGTAGGTTATAAATTTAGATTTGCAGTGCACAACGACGCGCTGTCAAATTTTGGCGCCGTTGCCGGGGATAGTTCTATCTAGTATAGGATTCTTTGTTTTGTTATCGTATTTTTATTTTCTATTTTTGTACACTTTTACTGGGTTTTATAATGGCTGATGCAGGAGATATTGGAGACGGCGCTGATCGGCAAGAGGAAGTGAACCAGAACAATGCTATAGTAGACGGTGGCCAGAATGATGGAAATTTACAGGTTCTGATCCAACCACAGCCACAGCTTCAGCAACAGCCGCCGTATTACGAAGAGCCGGAACGAGTGTTCCATCAGAGGCGAAGAGAAGCTCTGGCGGTACGCAGGAGGTTACAGTATGAGAACCCGTTGTACGATCAGAATGCACAACCCCCTCCTCTGCCGCAGCAACAGCTTCCACCACCTCAACAAAACCCAGTATACCCACCACAAAATCCACCTCCACCACAAGTTCAGCAGCAGAATTTAAATCCACCACCAAACCAGCCTCCATATGCATATTATCAAAATGCATATCAGCCACCTCCTTACAATCATACCAACAGCCACCACAAAATGCCTATTACCCACCACCTCCTCCACAGCCTTATGTGCAACCTCAGCAGCAGATACGACCACCGGCCACTATGAGAGATATATCCGTGCCGGCTTTAACTCAGCATTCCTGGCCTGTAGCCATTGATCCTAATGACGACTTTGAGGTCAGACCGAATCTTATTCATCATCTTCCGAAGTTTTCAGGGTTGCCAGGAGAGGTTGCTACTAGACATCTGCAGGAATTTAATGGAATCTGCCATACGATTAGACCATACGCCATCACAGAGGATAAGTTCAAATTATTGGTTTTCCATTTTAGTTTGACTGATCTCGCAAAGAATTGGTTTTTATCGTTGCCTGCAGATAGTATTCGCACATGGGAGCAGATGCAGAGGAAGTTTCTTGAAAGTTTTATCCTCCCGGGAAAGCATCGCAGGTTAGGAGAGAGTTGACCACGATCAAACAGGGGCCTATGGAGTCGACTTATGAATATTTAGAGAGATTTAATGGCCTAGAGCGCAGCTGTGTCAACCATGGGATTTCAGAGGCAATGTTAGTGGAATATTTATTAGAGGGGCTGAGGCCAATGGACAGGATGATGTTAGAGGCCGCAGCTGGCGGTACCATTTTAAACCTGACACCGGCTGAGGTACGTGAGCTGATAACAAATGTAGCAGAGAGTGCCAGGTTCAGAGATGAGACCTTCAGGAGAGACGATCACAGCCGAACTAGGAATGTGTCTCAGGTAGATTCCACAAAGAGTCAGGCCGATGAGATTAAAGAACTAAGAGATATGGTACAGAAATTGATGGTTGGCCAAAGTAGTGCAGTTAGACCCTGTGGATTTTGTGGTGTCACTAGCCACAAAACTGATGAGTGTCCGACACTTCAAGATGATCAGACGGCGGACGTGAATATGATGGGAGGTTATCAGAGTTACAGTAACAGACAGGGACCTCAGTCGAATTGGAATGAGCAAAATAGACAAAGTTGGAACAATGATGGAGGTCGAGCAAGCTATTATGGACAGAATCAGCAGCCTCCACCATACCAACCACCATTCCGTCAGCCTAATAGATATCCAGGCAATACTAATGGATATCAACAACAGAGACAGTCTAATCCTCAGTCGGTAACAACTAATGCAGGGCCGACAAAATCTACAGAAGAGATGCTGCAAGAAATACTCAAGGGACAGAGCGAGATGAGAAAGGAGCAGTTAGAGATGCAGAAACAGCTTTCACACGTAACTAGCGCCGTGGTTGAGCTCCAAAAACACGCAGGAAAGCTCCCTTCACAGACTATTCCGAACCCAAAGAGTAGTGTCAATGCTATAAGCCTGAGAAGTGGAAAAGAGTTAAAAGAGGGCTCAAAAGAAGGAATTTCGGGTTCATACTCAGCGTCTACCGCGGACGCTGAGAGGATTTATTCCGCGGACGTTTCACCATTTTCAGTACATTCATTAGGGACCGCGGATTTATATTCAAAGGCCGCGGATGAGCACTCAGCGCCGAAGGCGGACCCTAAAGAAATTACATCCGCGGACGGCTCTTCATTTTCGGAATATTGCATAGGGTCCGCGCCTGTAATTGTAGAAAGGTCCGCGGCACATCAGGCAGCGCGTACCGTGGACGTCTTTGAGAATATTTCCGCGGACGTTTCTGATTAATTAAATATTTAGGGGCCGCGGTGATTATTGGTGAAGGGTCCGCGGTTGGGTCTGATTCAGTTTCAAAAATTTTATTTTCTGATCCTTTTTCTCTAATTCCTTTGCAGATTCAAGAGGCTAGAAAAAGGAATGAGTCAGCAGGTCAAGGAGACCCAGGACCGTTCACAGTCACATGTGAAATAGGTGACACTAGAATTCAGGATTGTTTAATTGACTTGGGGTCTGCTGTGAACTTGATGCCTTTTTCTATATATTCATCTTTAAATCTTGGAACCTGAAACCACCAAGGCTAAATTTAATTCTTGGAGATAAGTCGCTAACGAAATCTCTAGGGATGTTGGAGAATGTTTTGATGCAGGTCGGTGGACAACAGGTGACATGTACTTTTCATGTAATAGATCTGCAGAGTACGGATGAAGATGATCCTCCTGCCTTACTCCTCGGACGTCCGTTTCTGAACGAAACTAAAGCGTTAATTGATGTCTACAGAGGACTACTTTCACTGGAAATTGAGGACACTGTTATAAAATTTAATTCGAAAGGTGATGTACTAGAGCAGAGAAGGAACAAACCAACTGACCTCCCTGAAACAAATGCAGGAGTCTTTGCTGTTAATACAAGCAGACGAAGGATCTCAGAGAAAACGAATGTGAAGACAAAACCACCGGATTACAAAGGTAATGATAAATTCAATCATAATAATAGTGACCGGTGTTTTGCAGGGAACACAAGGGATATTAAGGTTGATCCGCCTGATCAGACAAGGATATCTCAGACAAATCAATTGGGTAAAGAGAAGTCAAACAGAGCTGAAAAACAAGGTGAGTGCACTAGTGAATCACTTTTCACTAATAATAATTTTGATATGCTTAATAAGAAGTTTAACTTGGAGCAACCATGGGCACCCAACATTTGATGATCAAAGGTACCGTCGAGCCAGCGACGTTAAAACAGTGCGCTTATCGGGAGGCAACCCGAGTGTACTTAGTTATAGTTCTTTTCATATTTTTCTTATTTCTGATGTGATACGGTGATCAGTGCACTTTTCGGTGCATGTGTGTTCTGTTTCTCAGGTTTTCAAGTCACTTGTTGGCAGATTACTCAGCGCGCACCGCGGACTCTTCTTTGAATAAATCCGCGGACGTTTCGGTGTTTTTGAAAATATCTTAAGGGACCGCGTATTATTCTCTTCAAGGTCCGCGGGCAACCACCCGGAGTCTGCCGCGGACGTCCTGTTAGTTTTATCCGCGGACGTTAATTAATTTTTGGAAATTCTTCAAGGGTCTGCTGGTGATATGCATGAAGGGTCCGCATGTGACACAATTTGGCTGAAATTAGATATTCAATTTTGGAAACCCTCGACACCCCCACACTCCGAAGCTCCATCGCACGGCTCTACATCCAGCAACTCGAAATCGATTTCCAGCTCGGACAGGTACCTTAATTTTGATTCGTCATCGTTTTTAAGTTGGTCGTTGAAAGAGTTGGGGGAATTTGTGAGGAGAAGAGGATTCATGGATTATTAGGGTTTGTGCTTGGGAGTTTGGGCTCGAATTGAATTAGGGTTTGGTGTTCGGTGGATGAATGTGTGCAGATTGAAGGTTTGTATGGTTTGTATTGTTGGGTGACGGAAGATTTGACCGGAAAATCAAGTTCGTGATCTGAAACAAGTCCGCGGACGGTACTGGAATAAAGACCGCGGACGTTGAAGTGTTTTTGGAAAATACCTAAGGGTCCGCGGCAGAAATTGATAAAGGGTCCGCGGTTAGCACTGAACTTCTGATATTCTTTCATCTCGGATAATGAGTGGAGCACGGAGGACTCGTAGCCAGACTGAGAGAGGTGAACCGTCGCAAGCAGTGAGCGGTCCAGATACATTTTTACAAGTTCCTCACCTCGAACCCATATGGCCATGCCGCCCGTTTATGGAAAGAATGGGGATCTATGACGAAGCTCAGGGCATGCTTCGCCGAAGCGGGTGGCCCAGATTTTTTGGATTGCACGGACAGGCTGATGTAGAGGATACAGCCGAGTTTTTGGGCACGCTAGGCCTTTCAGGACTTCATGATCCTACAGATTTTCAGTACAGCCACAGAGGAGTTACGCATAGAGTTACTACTGAGCAGTTGAGAGCTGTGTTTGGTTGGAGGTCTGGGGGTGAGTTTCTCTGGATGCACAGGTTCGAGATGGACCGGGCTTGGGAGGAGGTCTCTGGTCTGAATTCGGCTTTTTACCCGAGCAAGACCAAGGCGCGAGAGATTGGTAGGCCGGTACTGTTTGCTCTCCATTTCATGATGGCCAGGACTCTCCACGCCCGGAAAAACGGAGGCGACAAGATGACAAAGGATGACTTAGCCGTTCTAGCTTTGCTAAGCAGAGGAAGAGTGGTGAACTGGAGTCACTATGTGCTGACACATTGGACTCAGGTGAGATCGTCCGGGCCAGTTACTTGCGGAGGCATGATCACTTTCATGCTTCGCGCACTGCATCCCAACCCTGTCCCGCCAGAGCATCGTCTGCTTTCGTACTCATGGGCTGATGAGGAGATATTCCTAGCAGGGAAGCATATCCGGTGGTCCCACACTGCTGACAGGTATATCTGGATTTATTTTGCTACTGAGAGACTTCGACCAGCAGCCAGTCCACCTCGACGAGGTAGGCCTAGGAAGCAGGCGGGGGGAATAGTGATAGCTGAGCCATCTGGCACAGCGAATGAGCAGCCACAGCAGCAGCCTGGGGCCCAGCAGGGCCAATTTACATCTGAGCAGGTTTATTTTTTGTTTAATTCATTTCGCTCTCAGATTATTGGTATGCAGGGTTTCCATCCAGTGCCACCACCTCAGGGATGGACTCCAGGAGCGGCCATTCCTCCTCATTACTTACAGCCTTCTCCTCCACCTGAGGATCAGTAGGGGAGTCACTTGTTCCCTATCACATCATTTATCATTTTTATTAGTGTCTGTGTCCCCTTCTTCATTCTTGTTGTATGTTGTGCCGTGAGGACACGGCATATTTCAAGTGTGGGGGAGGGAAATCGAGTCAGTTTAGAGTCTTAGAGTCTGTTTTTATTTTTGTTTTATGAGTCGAAGAGGAGAATTATCATTGTATTTTGTGATGAAATGACGATCTGTATGAATGATGTTCTATCCTATGAGTTTCTGATATGTCTGCATGCATGAAATCTGATATTTTGTGATATTTGTGCTTGATGATATGAATGCTTTTGAGTTGAGATATCTGGTGATGTAGAGTTGATAGAAAATGTCCTAGAGGGATTTGACATTCATTCTGAGACTTGCATGAATAATTGCACTATATGTTGAGTTGATTTTGTGGCATTTCGAAGTGTTGAAAAGATGATCTAATCTCTTGTTTGAGTAACCGGGAAAAGAGATGAGCGACCCTCATCTTGACTCGCGTAAAAAGGACAAGGAGAAGTGAAATCTATATGTGGATAGTTCATTGGCAACGAATGTTTTTGTTTTATATTGGTTATTGACTAGTGCCGGGGGTTAGGAAGAAAACCAAGACACTTCCCACTTGAGCACTTGCTTTAACCAATGGCACAAGCCAAAATAAGGCAAGCCATCAAAAAAAAAAAAAAATCAGAAAATTCAGAAAAAAAAAATGAATAATAAAGTTTGTTGTTGCCAATGAATTTATCTAATAGTATGTTTCGGATGCCATATTAAAAACTCAACTGTTAGTGTGATTAGGATTGTGAATTGAAGAATGAAGTTAGGAATCTGAAAAGGACTATCTCTACATTACCATTGATATATCTTGACTTGAGTATTTTATTGTTGAGTGCAGATTGAGCATGATTGATGATGATGTATGCAGATGTAAATGGATTGATTGATAGAATGTCATGAGTTGGATTGTCATGTAATTACAGTATGCTTGATTGGTTCGAATCTATTGTCTAGATCTTTACTTGTTCGAGACGAACAAGGATAAGTGTGGGGGAGTTTGATGGAGCGTATTTATACGATCCATCATTATCTTATTTCCGTTGTTCTTATATGCTTTATTTGCGAAATATTACCTTGTTGTAGTGTTTTGCGTTTCAGGCGTATTTGGAGTGCAATGGAGATTTTACACGCTTATGGAGCAATTCTAGACGGATTCGGAGCAAGAAGACGAAGGAAAGAAGCAAGAGACTGGATGACGTCAGCATGACGTCAGCCGCGGACGTTACTGTATTTTATCCGCGGACGTTATGATTTATGATATTATGAAGGGTCCGCGGATTAAATTGAAGAAGGGTCCGCGCGACATTCGGCCCGGCCCAATTTCAGAGTTTCAGTTTTAATTAGGGTTTCAATCCTAATTGGAGAGGATCTTTGGACGGCGAATTCCAGAGCAGAGAGAGAATTGCAAGCAGCTTCATCCTTAGTCTTCAGAAAAACGATAACTCTTCGAACTCAATTTCAGTCTTTTGTTTTGTTACAATGTTTTCTATGAGTAGCTAAATTTCCCTACAGTTTGGGGAATTGAGTTGCAACATTGTATGAGATCATTGAATAGCAAGTTTTAATTTAGTGAATTCTGTTCTTTGTTATAATTGCATGTATTGTTATTTGCCTAACTCAGCCTAGCGGTAAACTTAGGGTTATAGCAATTGCATGATATCTAGTTGAATTGTCATAGTAGTAAAGCCTAGCGGTGGAGCTATTGTGGTAGTTGATTAGGTTATTGTTACATCTTCTTGAGACTCTAGCGGGTAATAGAAGATAGAACTATAATTAGGTAACTACCCTAGCGGGACTATCTGATTAGAACAATTATAATTCATTAGCTTGAAATGTGTCTGGTCTGTGATTACTAGTTGCAACGAGATTCCCTGAACTGTGATTTCTCATTCAGTAGTCAAATCCTTAGTTTTAGTTTTAGTTTACAAACAATTTTCAAACAAACCCCCTGATAGGAGTAGAATTAACTGGTAGATTAATTCCTAGACTAGATTACTTTCCCTTGGGACCGACCCTGCTTATTGCTATACTAGTTTTGAGTAGGTTATAAATTTAGATTTGCAGTGCACAACGACGCGCTGTCACTGTGTCGCAAATATCAGGGAAACCGAGCGATGTGCTGAAGAAGATACTTGAAGTTCATGTAGTTTTGGACTACTATGATGCGCAGAAGCTGCAGAAGTTGTCTAACAAGACGGCATTGTTAACTACACTTTTTCAAGCGAGTGGATCGGCAAATGGACAACAAGGGTTTGTAAATGTGACACTTACCGACTCAGGGACAGTAGCCTTTGGCTCTGCGGTTTCTGGCTCGTCGTTGAACGCTAATCTTGTTAAATCTGTTGTTTCGCAGCCTTATAATATATCGGTTTTGCAGATAAGTAGTCCTATTGTACCACCAGGTATAGATGGAAGCTCTAAATCCCCTGGTGGTGCACCATCAAGCAGCCCTCCTGGTTCTTCTCCACCACATCCACCACCACACCTTCTCCGGACACCGGTTCTCCACCGCAAAAGTCTAAAACTCCATCACCCAGCTCAGCTCCATCAGCTGGAGATGAGTCATCCCCACCTACCTCAGCAGATGCACCTAGTAGCGATGCACCGACAAGCGATGCTCCAACAGGGTCATCTCCTACAAGTGCACCAGCAGGGGCACCTTTAGCTGATGGACCTGTAGCTGCGGATGGTCCAGCAGCTGGAACTCCAGCTGACAGTGCTGATGGTACCCGAGTTGGGGCTGGTTTTGGCATACTCATTAGCACTCTCCTGATCGTAGGATTGCTCGTCTAACGAACCCTGCGCGATAATGATCCAGTAAGAAGTTTGTTATTCGAAATGTCAGTAACATTTCAAGCTATAAGTTTACATACAAATCATCAATGTAGTATGCAACTGTGAGGTTTTTGTAACTCTGGGATTTTAGATAAGATTCAATATTGTACAACTCTGTCAAAAACTACACAAACGCAAAGGAAGGTTTTTGTCAATAAAGGGGTATCATTGTAATAATGAAAACCTGAGGGACGAAAAATGAACATCATTAGTCCCAACTGTCAAAAACTACACGAATACAAAGAGAGGTTTTTGTCAACAAAGGGGTGTCATTGTAAACAATGAAAACTTGAGGGACGGAGTTGGAATTCTGAACCACTGAACATCATAGTACGACAACAAGGTTGAAATCTGAACTAGGGATTTTACTGAAGCTGGATTGAACAGTACGGAACCAATTCGATTATGGCTTCCGCAGTCGACACTTCGTCATCTTCGTCGGCAGTGACGCAAGAGGAGATCACCCTAATTTGTGAAGTGGAGTGGAAAGGAGTACACCATCCGAGTCTGCGGTGACGACTCGATCTCGGAATTGAAGCGTAGGATTTGCGAAGTCACTAGTGTTTTGCCCAAGCGGCAGAAGCTGCTGTATCCTAAAATGGGGAATAAATTAGCTGATGATTCGTTGCTTATGTCCCAGATTCCGCTTAAGTCGTCTCTCAAGATGACTATGATTGGGTGCGTATTTGTTTTAATGCCTGTTAGGTGTTTGTTTGATGATTAGGGTTTTGAAACTTGGAATTCGGGGTTTGTTGTTAGGCTTAAAATTTGGGATTTTTGAGGTGGGCTTGGCCTTGCAGAGTCTGTTTGAGTTGGGGTTGAGTTATAAGATCGAATTTTCCGAGTTATGCTCTTTAAAATGAGTGCGATTTGTGAGTGTGGGTGTATGTGTAATTGAAGTTATTGTGGTGTGTTTTATGTAGGACCGTTGAAGATGAAATTATCATGGATCAAGCTGATGCGCCGGACATCATTGATGACTTCGAGATAGGTCAAGATGAAGCAGTGGATGTGAAGGACAAGGAAGTTAATAAGCAGAAATTGAGGAGAAGAGCTGAACAGTACAAGGTTAGTGCTTTTATTTATGCTTTAGTGTGACTGAGGGCTTATGTATATGAAATGGTTTTCAAATTGTGTTGGACAAGTGACTGATTTACAACCAGAACATGGATATGATAGTTTAGCCTATTAAAATTCAGTGGATATGCTCGACTTGAGATGTTTGCGTGTTTAATTTGTAGATCAACCTCCTAAACCCTTGTCGTCCGGGAAAAAAGTTACTTGTGTTGGACATAGATTATACTCTGTTTGACCATCGTTCTACTGCTGAGAACCCTCTTCAACTTATGCGGCCATGTGAGTACCCTCTTTAATTTGAACTATTGCTTTCAGTCTCATGTTCATTTGCCTGCATTGTCAGCCAACAATTTTTGTTTGCAGATCTTCATGAGTTTCTTACAGCAGCATATGCCGAATATGATATCATGATATGGTCTGCGACCAAGTAAGTTAACATTCAGACTCTTTATTTTCTAGTTCCTTGAAGGCCCTTTTATACTGAACATGATAGACTGTTTTGCCTGTTCGGTTCTCATTAACTTCAAGCCATTTCTTTAATTTCCTTGATGTAGTTTGAAGTGGGTTCAATTGAAAATGGAGCAACTCGGGGTGCTCAATAATCCTAACTACAAAATCACAGCTCTAATGGACCATATGGCAATGATCACCATACACTCAGAGTCGCGTGGTGTATTTGATTGCAAACCACTGGGTTTGATATGGGCTCAATTTCCTGAGGTATGCGTGAAAATCAGAATCAGTGACTCCAGCATCTTGCTTTCTCTTTTCTTGTTGCCTGTTTTGTATATAAAGGCTCTCATCTATTTGAACCTAGTGTTTTAAGTTGAAGTTGCTGTTAACTTATGAAGTATTTATTTTGTTGGATTCATGGTTTTGAGGCTTAGCTTTATTTTGTTCAGGCTAGTGTAAGTTGCATTGAGGTGAGACCCTATTTTGCCTAATCAGGCATTATGGTGTCAGAAAAAATTGTTTAGTTGTATCCGCTAATTATTTGGTCTTTTTGGCAGTATTACAGTGCAAAGAACACTATCATGTTTGATGATTTGCGAAGGAACTTTGTAATGAATCCACAAAATGGTTTGGCAATCCGTCCATTCCGAAAGGCTCATGCTAATAGAGAAACTGACCGGAACTGCTCAAACTCACTCATTACTTGCTTGCTATAGCTGACCTTGAAGATTTGAGCATACTAAATCATAAGAACTGGGAGTATTATCACGAGGACCATGCCAAGAGACGACGACATTCATAATTTAACCCCTGACAATACCATCTTCATTATGCCTGTCTTTCTTGAACAGGGAGCATGGAAGACACTGTCAAAACTTGCATATGACCATTTGGACTTAATTCTAGTTCCAATCAGCCTGCGTGCAAGCTTTAATATTTATTTTTCTTTTCAACCAAATGAAATGCACTGGCTGTGGCATGTCTTATGGTTTGGTGAAAATACTCATAACACTTGGAGCTCATCTGTTAATCTGTTATCATCCCTTTAGATAAAATATGCTTATATTTTTAAGATGTCTTGTCATCGGATGAAAATCCTTATCTTGATATGCATACTAGAGTTTCCTACATTGTCCTTATTTGACATGTGGGTACACAGAACATCTCAGTTTTCTCATTGTCTACATGTCGGTAGGGTTCACTCCTTGTATCTGATGTTCCGTCATCTTCGACCGAAATGGTTAGAAGTGTTACTACACATTCTTGCAACTGAACTTCATATTCAACTCCATTCGACAAGATGGAAGTTTAACAATCATCCATGTTTGCTTTACCAACCACTTAAGCTCGAAATTCTTCAAAGAAAAATCAAACTGCTCATCATTTTGAATATGTTTCTCCAATGAAAAAGTCACAACTCATCTACTCCATAAGATTACAAATATTCAATAATTGTAACATCAGTTTATTCTTAAATTATTTATTCTATATATAAAACAAGAATAGTAATATTCACTTACAAAGTGAAGCCATATTTTATATCCCAATTATTTCTGCTATTTTTAATAATTGCTAACTGTGACTCTTAATAATTGCTGAATGTGACACTAATCAAAATACTCTATAACATATTAATCTGTGAATGATCATTTACAAACAAAGTGATAATGAAATTTCACAAGATATGTAACTGTTGAGATATAATTAATTTTTAGTTAAAATAGGCGACAGAATTTGCAAAATACACATACGCTTGAGAATAATGGTTATCAAGAATAAAGTTTAAGAAGGACACATAATTTTTTGTAAGACGATGTGAAGCGATCTTGATTATTGAGTACTTAACCATCTAATGGTTGAGATTTAAAATACAACCCTATTTAGCTAATAAATAATTTAATCTCTGCTGTTGATTAGTCAAAATCAAGGAACATGATTGAGTCCTTCGGTCTCACATAAAATTAATATTTCTCTAGATCCTAACTCTAATTATCAATATTAATAATTATATCAATGAAAATCAACTGTTGTCCTAATGTCATTCCATCTCATAAATATTTATTTTTTGAAATTACATTGAAATTACATTATAATAATTGAACTATATAACCAAATATTAATAAAATAAATAAATGAAGCAAGAAGGAGAAAGGCACCACACGCCCATGGCGGATTCCAGCAGCACAAGCTCCGTCGCATCGCCATCAATAACCAGCTTATCATCCGACCAGCTCTTCTCGATCCTTCTACTCCTACCAGTTGACTCGATTCTCTCACTCGCTTTGACTTGCAAGCGATTCAACTCATTAGCGTGTTCCGATTTGCTATGGGAGCCTGTGTGCAAGCGAGACTGGGGACAGGCGTGCGTCGATGCGATGAAGTCGAGAAATGGATGGAGGAATGAGATTTCTTGGCTGGAGGTGTATAAGAAGGTTGCGCAGCTTGATACGGTTCGATGTCGGAGACTGGATTGCGTTGGATCCGAGCCTAGCCCTAGGGCTTCTCATTCGTTGAATTTTGTGTCTGATTGTTTGGTTTTGTTTGGAGGTGGATGCGAGGGAGGTCGGTCAACGTTTATTATTAATTTTTATCTTCAATAGATTGATATGTTAGCTTAACTTCTGGTTGATTGAGTGATCTGGATTATGTGTTGCCTGATCTATATTATGATCTTTGGTGTGTAGTATTTTGTTGAGTGTTGGATGCATAATGCATATGTTCGTGATGGTAGTTGTTAATAAGACTCCAGTGTTGCTTGGTAAGATTAGATTATTGATGAAACTGGACGTGTTTGAGATCTCTAGTTGATACTTTGACAGTCTGTGTAATATATATTTTTTATGTAATTCGGATGAAGTTGATAATTGCAACTGTGTGTTTCACTGCATTTAGCGAGTCAGTTAAGGACTCTTGTTAGTCACTGGTAACCTAGTGGTTTTTGGTTTCTGGTATCTCATGTTTTGCTTGTGGAACTAATCTGATTATACTTTATTCTCTTTATTAGGTCGCCATCTCGATGATACATGGGTGGCTTACATTGGAAACAACTATCAATATAGCCTTAAATGGCAGAAAATCGATTCAAGAATCCCAACTGGTCGTTTTGGTCATACTTGTGTTGTACTGGATGATTATTTGGTTCTTTTTGGAGGAATTAATGACAATGGGCTTCGTCAAAATGACACTTGGATTGGAAAAATAGAATGCAGTGAGGCTACTGGTATCACTTTGAAGTGGAAACTACTTAATGTTGGTCCTTTTATGCCACCTCCACGTGGGGCACATGCTGCGTGTTGCATTGGCAGTAGTATGATTGTTCATGGAGGGATTGGATTATCAGGAGTTAGACTGGGCGATACATGGGTATTGGATCTCTCTATGAGTAACTGTAACGGAAGATGGCATGAAATTTTCACTCATTCAGCACCTCCAGCTCGTTCTGGTCACTCCCTGACGAGTATTGGAGGGTCAAAAGCCGTTCTTTTTGGGGGTAGGGGATCGGGCTATGAGGTTCTGGGTGATATCTGGCTCATTGACCTGAAAGACAAATATTTAAACTGGGTACAAGTGTGCTGTGAACGGAAGGATACTTCTGCAGGAGTTTTTCTGTCAAGAGTTGGACACTCAGCAGCACTCGTTTTAGGTGGCCGAGTTCTGATTCATGGGGGAGAAGATTCATTCAGGCACAAGAAAGGCGATTTCTGGTTATTAGATATCAAGGAAAAAACAATTAAGCCTATTGAACCGAGCTCAAAGTGGTCTAATCGCAAAATGGGTATTTGGAAGCTACTTAAAGTGAACGGGTCAACCCCTAATTCACGAGCTTTTCATCGTGCGTGCACTGATCGCTCTGGTCGTAATTTATATGTTTTCGGAGGAATGGTTGACGGACCACTTCAACCCGGCGGAGCTTCTGGACTGAGATTTGACAAGGAAATCTTTGTTGTGGAACTCATGGTGTAATTCCAACAACAGGTAAAACTAGAAAATGATTGTGAAAATTGTAATATCTCAATATGTTTGCATTTCTCATCCTCATGTAGATCATTCCTTAGGTTTTTTGTCAAGAAGAAATGGTAGCAGAGAAAACCTTGCTGGCTTCTCCTGGTTTTACATGTATTTATATGTGTCGCTGTAAATGCATTAGAACCTCTGTGTATTGTTATTTCTTCATAATGAAACTTGGGATCACAATTTTGAATCTGATTCGGTTTACAGCTCGGAAGAACTAGAAGCTGCGGCCCTCATCATAATACTTTTGACACCTGCATCTTGAAAGGTTTTGAACTTTGATGGATTTTCTCCAGCTTTCTAGTCTCATCTTTTTGTAACGTGGAATGTCTGATCCTGCATCCTGTAATCATGTTAAATAAGTGTGGCAGAATACTATCATCCCTATTTGATTTTCATACGTCCATGATGTTGATCAGAATGAAACATATTCTTATTTGTTTATTTTCTTGATGGGAGGAGACATTTATAGAGGGCTATGGAGAGAAGCAAATGAGTTTCGGCATACATCAGATGTGCAGAGTACAAATAGATGCTGAAAGGAATAATCTCAAGTCTTAGAGTGTATATCTCAAGTCTCAACTGTAAAATGTAAATGGTTCCCCACATGCTGGCCCATGACATTCTTTGGTGATGAGTCTTCAGGACAGCAGTCTCTCTGTCCCAAAAAGGGAAAGTATGCATCCCAGAATTTGATAGAGTAGTTATATAATTCGAGGAAGTTTTCATGTCACAGACCGTTTCCGTGTAGTCAGTCTTGTTTAAAGACTCTAGAAGTCACTGAAAGTCTGAAACGTAACAGAAGAGTCAACTGATGCATGAGCTAGACGCCAGACGGCCATGTCATTCGATGTGTGCATGACAAAATAGGAAACACCTACAGACACTGCGATGCATTGCTACGAGAGCACATTTACCTGCATTACCGAAGTATACCTATGGGAATCATACTGTCGGCTGGTGCATGAGCTAGTTGTCGAATCTGGATTTTGAAATTTATGTATTTGTCCTTGCGAACAACCGGCAGATCTTGTGAATAGAGGTACTAAATAAAGTGTGCTTAGAATGATAAATTCTGTGTGCTTTTGTCAAATTTCTCTGCTAAAAGTTAAACAGCATGGTCTCATTTGAAATGTTATTGAAATAAAAGGGGAAAGTACAGCCTTACAGATGTGGCAAAAATGACAATGAACTATGAAGCAACAGAAGTTGGCTTTCTCATTCTAGCAGGTGGATGCAACGCTAAAGAGACGAAACACAAATGATACAGCTCGGAGTCTGTAAGAGATGAGAAGCATTTCATAAATTGGTCGCAACGATTTCCCTACAAACTCTGCTTAAACCATTTTTGGTGACTGTTTAATGGAAAACTCTGGCCTGGCGTAGTAAACAAAATCCGCCTGAAGAATCATGGATTTGACTGATTCTTGGAAATATGCAGTTGCGCAGTTCTTCTTTCGGCTAAGAGTATGTCTTTCCATGCTTCGTAAAACATCCAGGTGATTCCAGAGGAGGGCATAACTTTTAAACAGCTTGCACCCCATCCTCTGTATAATCCGGCAATTCCCTCATTGCGGATGACTTCTGAGAGTGCCGCTATCATGTGTGGTGGGCACTTGCCTTCAAGTGCTCCCACCATCAGTCTTTTTCTGGCTACCTCTAATGGGAAACTGATTGTGCTCGCCGTAAAACCTACCAAAGTCATATAATCAACATTAAGTTTTAAAAAACTCCGTAATAAGAAGAAATAAGTATACGCATCCTTATTAACAGTACAATCTGGAATCATTTTCACATAGGAAAGAAAAATGTACTGCTATTCACCCATGCATTAACAAATAACCATAGCAACTTTCTACTCCTTTAAGCAATAAAAGTACCTCATTTGCACGAAGTGCAAGCTTAAAAATCCATGCCTATCATACAGTTAGGTAAATTTGCAAAGCTAACACTAATATCTACATATTATATCAAGAAGTGATGTGGTGGAAATGATCATGACAGCAGAGGGCATTTAGATTCAGACATTCGCGATGGTACTAACCTGATAAGGCTCCGATGAAAAGCATCTCCATACGACTTAGAGACTTTTTATTCTGTGTTGTGCAATATGATTTCTTTATCGTCTCATACATAAAATAGTAGCAGGTGCTGTATGGAAGCATCCCGACCAATGTAGGAAAGAGGCCAGCATAAAAGCCTCCAACCCCGGCATCCTTATAAATTCGTCCAATTGCTACAGTTAAGTTAGGGTATGTTACAGGACTAATGGTTAATCGATCCTGCAAAATGAGCAAATAAATTATACACAAAAGATGACATTCCATGTTTATCTGGGACTAAAATTTTCTAACCTACATACCTTCAAGACTTCGAGAGGGTGGCATACAAGTGTACTAACTATCCCAGCAGCGGCACCAGCCACAGCAACGGGAGAAATCCAAGATAGAGAAAAACTCAAATTGATATTGCCAATCTGCACATGAGGGCATTCTTCTTTTTTCCACTTTTCTTGCACCAAAGTCATTGACCGTTTCACACACTCAAATGTTGCAAGCTCAATTGCTTGCGTAGGTACTATTCGAATCATGTTTACAGCATTACCAGCCCAAAGTCCTTTCCAACCTTGCTTTTCGACGACCTCTATAAAGCTACCAGCTATGTTTCTTGATCCAATGCCAACAATCATTCTAGTCCTACATTAATTAATAACCAAATAAAAACAGCCGAAACTGAAGTAAAGAACTTGATTCACAACCACATATAATGCTTGTCCCGACTCCCTGAGTGATTCAAAAATGAGATGACGGCATACGTACCTGATGGTTTCGAGGGGTGCGAGAACAGCTTTGGTCATGGCACCAGCTAGCGCTCCACTAAAAAATTCACCAACCTCTCTGGTGTTGAAAAAATCCTGAATAAATGCATCGCACATTTCGATCAAAACATAATAGAATGATCCATCATCAACACCAATCACCAATATAAACATAACCCCAAACGCAGAGACCATTTTCAAACAACTAAGCAAAATTATACAAAAAGAAGCAACTTTTGTTCATTGTGGCAAATGAGGAATTCAAAGAGCCAAACTTTTGTGTAATTCATTCATACATGAACAAAGAACAAAGCTGAAGATTAAAACATAAAAGAAGTGAAAAAAGCTTCTTCATTTTGGATGATAAACGCCGAATCGGCTTACTTTAACAGGCTGCCTAAGATCGGGGAGCTGCAACCTAAGCTGAACAGGACGACACTTCTCAGTCTCAAGCTCCTTAGCCAACATCATAACTCCACAAACATCGCCGAACATCAACTGCTTCTTGTTGTGCAATCCAGCAGCTTCCAATGCCATCGCCTAAGCAAACAAAACAATTCGAATTCAAAATCTCAACACCAACCATAATAAAAAACCGAAAGGAGCAAACTTTACGAAACCGAGATTGACCCACCTGAGAATGAGAGTTGGGAGACATCGGGAGATAGTTTTTAAGCGGCGGGAAACGAGAGATAAAGGTCGGTAGATAGTTTAGGTTTGAGGGGTCGATGAGGACCTCCTGTGTCGCTTAGCTTTCAAAATTAGGGTTTTGGATTTGAGAAAAAGAAATGAAGAATTGAATGGACAAATTTGACACGAATATTGCTGTTGTCGTTCCTGTCAGGGACTGACTGCGGATTTATCAATTTTGAGGAAGTTAATTGGGTCTCTGCAAATTTGAGATTTGCCCCTAAGCAGATTTGCACATCTTTTTTATTCCCTTTTCTTTTTATTTTCAATTATAGTTGATAGTTTTTCAACTAAATTTCATGTTTCTTCCAATTTAATTAGAAAAATCTGATTTTTTTTTAAATTGTTGATTTTAAAATGATGTGTTTTGGCAAAAGGGTAGTGGCATACTGATCATGTTAATCAAGAGGCTTTCTTTCTTGCTAGCTTTTGAACATGGAAGTTGTTCGCGTCGTTTGGAGTGATCGTGTAAGCAGAGCGAAAAGACATGCACATTTAAATAGTTAACTCATGTTTGTGACGATTGGATGAAGGTGTATGTTGTGATCAGTGCTAGCAATGATTAGAATAGGATTCTCATGTATTAGTTCTTAGAAGAAAAAAGAATGTATGAGTTCTTAGATGACTTTGCTCATTGCAACCTCTATAAAAAATGATGAGTTTTAAAATGAATAGGTAAGCTGAATATTGATAAGGTCAGTTGCATTTTTATTTTGTACACGCAACTAACATATTGGTAAAGGGTAATCATGCATGGAATATGTTCTGTGATAAAATAAGACGACATGAGATTCCATCTGATCTTCATGTTTGACCTTGACGGCATAGATGCCGCAAATCGCAAAATGTTTGGTTAGAATGACACAGGAGTGTAGTCAGAGGTTTGGGATGATTTTTCAGTAGGAAGTTTAGGGAGCATGAGTTCTCTGCTGAGTAGAATTAACTTGGGTTTTTTAGAGACATTAAAAGGTGTAGTCAAGCGGTAAATATGTAGGTTTTATTGGATAAGTGCCCAAATTTGAATCTCTACTCAAAAAATACTTTTTAACCTAATGGTCTCGTGTGGGGCACGAGATTCCTTCTTCACAAAAAAGGTTTTTTCAAAAGTGGATTCCTTCAGGTTTATGTTGCTCTTGTAAGGCTTCATTTTAAAATTTGAAGATTGAAAGTTTTTATTATGGACTGATATTATTGCACTTATGGACTGCAACAATGGAAAAGAGTGATGTTTTCTACTAGTTGTGACTCCAACTGTACAAGATTACGGCGGCCAGCGGTTCATCTCTTTGCTATACGTCGTCGTTTGAGTTTGAAAAATGGGCTTGTTGTAGCTTTGGCCCATCTATTAGCCAAAAAAACTTGTCATTCTGCTTGAGTTGGATTTTATTACTTAACTCATGCAATTATATTTCTTGATTACTAAATTCAAAAAAATACAGAATTTCATGTAAAACACCTTTTTATGCAACAATTAATGCTACATATACATTCACATTTGAAGCATGTATTAGTCCTTTTGATAATATATAAATTATTCAATATTATACATTCCATTACAAATAATTCAATGGTACATATCCAGATAATGAGTGTTGTTTTACATCTCAGTTCATATGTGCATTTTGGGTTTTTAAATGTTTGCATTTTAAATTTGTCTGTTTGTACATTTTGATTTGCAGATGAGTATTTTGACTTTTTTATTAAAGGACAAAAAAATTCATAAAAGTAAAATTGTGGACCGTTGATCAAATCGAGTCAACGATCCGATGGAAAGATCGTAGAGATTGTAGGATATCTGCTGGGTTGCAAAATCTTCCCAATAGTATGGGCTTAATGATCGAAATTAAATATGCAATCCAATCATTTGCAAATCTCCATATTATGCAAAGTTCATCTTTGCAAGTAGTATTCCCAATTAATTAATCTAATAATAGACAAACTCTATTATTGGCCTTGAATTTACTCACAGCTTCAGTCCATGAATGTATGCTGAACTACAGTACAGTGCATATGAGTGTGTATGTATGCATTCAGAGCTAGCTAGCTGCAAGTTATATCAGTTGCATCATCACAGATATGGGCTTCAGATTTATATACAAATGAATCAATTTCCGGTTGAAATATTCATATAATATCCAACCCATCCGGAATCTCGAACAGCAGTAACCTTTGAGATTTTTCACATCTATAAGGATCTCCAACTTAAGGTATTTAGCTTGCCCAAATGCAGTCATTGATCAACATAAACATTTTTACCACGAGTGCATTTTGCTCTTAAAGTGTTTCATTTTGGTTACTTAGAGAAATTAAGTAAAGTGTACCACTTTCTATAGAGTATTAGATAATGAAGAAAATGAGATATTTGTCTTAAGCTATCACTTAGGAATGTTTTGTAAGATGTGAATTGAATTTTTAGCGCTCACGTTATTGATAAAAATGTTGAATTAAATCGAAGTGATCAAAATATAATTATGTGGAAACTTTAATAGCGATATATATAAGTAAATGTAAGATAGTGAGATTGTTGATTACAAAATACTTTACGATGAGATTTAATTCTTAACAACCGTTTATTTAATAAATTTAAACCTACTTTATTTCATAACCGCCAATATATCAAAATCAACAACAATTGTAGATCAAAATAAAACATAATATATCCTTCAACTTAAGCCATATAATTGCAGATCAAAATATAATATGAGAAATGATTTCAAATATACACTTTGTAATTAAATTGGAGGGGAGTTAACAATTTAGTTACAATAATCACTACACGATGAACCCTAATCTCAATTCAGACATGCATCCTTGGCGACTCGAATCTGGGAGTTACTCCCCCGTCCCAATTTGAGTGACCCATTTGAGAATTTTCACGGTTTTTAAGAAAATTGAAAAATGTGAGATAAAAAGTAAGAAAGAGAATGAGTGGGATAAAAAGTATGAAAGAGAGTGTAAATGTATAGGTAAAAAAGTTTCTATTTTAGGAAATGGGAAGATCATTTTGGAACATCCAAAAAGAAAATGGGACACTCATAATGAGATGGAGGAAGTAATAATTACTCTATTCGTAGGAACCTGTCAGTGTCACAACCCATGTGTAATTAATCTGAGAGAAACCGGACCGTTGAATGGGAACAGGTCATCATAATGTACATCCATGGTAGGCCAAACCAAATCATGAAAACAATTGTTTATCAACTATCCAAAATCATTTTGTAAGATTTTGATTTACCCACAGATACTAAGATCACATTTTATATACTTATATACATGTCTATATATTGACAAGCAGGAAGGCTCATGCTGTGATATTAAGACACTCTCAAGTCTCAATTACACATGGATTCTAAGAAATGCAGCAAGATCAGAGACATTGTCAGGCTGCAACAAGTTCTTAAAAAGTGGAGGAAGCAAGCAGCATGCAACAATGAAGATCACAAGCAGGATATCACCACCAAAGAAAGTAAAAAGAGTTGCAATAACAACAATGGCATGAAATCACAAGAAAATGCATCAGATCAAGTTCCAAAAGGGTGTTTAGCTGTGTGTGTAGGGAAGGATGAGATGAAGAGGTTTGTGATCCCAATGCACTACTTGAGACATGGTTTGTTTGTGATGTTATTGAGAGAAGCTGAAGAAGAGTTTGGGTTTCAGAATGAAGGTGTGCTGAAGATACCATGTTCGGTTGGAATATTCGAGAAGGTCTTGCGGATGATGGAACGTGAATCAGAGGAGGATTCATTGAGTTCATGTAGCTGGAGGATTTCAGAGAATGAGATGTGTTATGATCAGCGTTATTGTTACTAATTGTGATCAAATACGTAGATGAATGTATTAATGTATTATTGCTTGTATGCATGAATTTTATTCGACGTAAGATTATTGCATGCAAATTGAATATGGCAAATTGCAATGTGCATGTGAATGGTTGCAGAAATGTGAAGCAATTGGACTATTAATGACGATGAGAATGTGTCTATATGTACGTGCGCCAATTGGTTGAGTACTTAAGTAAACTGTATGATTCATGTGCTTCATTTAATTGTCCATGCAATTTGCTTCAAACAATTACAATAGCCACCCAAAGTGACCAGGATTTCCACGAAAGATTTAGTACATTTTTTTATCAAGATGATGAAGCACATGCAGGGAAGAAGGGGCAGTTGCGTCATTAATATTGATGGTTGATTTCATGTGGATTCCATTATATAAATAATAATGTGATATAGTTATAGCCAACTTGATTTATGGGTTGAGATTCAGTGTAAAAATGTTAGAATATTTTCCTCAATTAAAATATCAAGCTGCTGAATAAATGAGAATGAAGAAATTAATATTAATAAATGATACGTATGTAACTCCCAAAAACCTCTCAAAGTCATCTTTTGTAGCAGATAGGGTGGTGGTTCAGTTGTTAGGGGGCAGTACATAGAGGATCTCCAATAGTTGTTATATCGTTTTTCTGAGATCAACGAACTAAGTCACATCTATCTACTGCAAATAAGAGCAGCTCACCACTTGCAAATAACCAACCATAGCTGGTGCCCCAATTTGAAGCAAAAAAAAACATGAGTTTTCATAGTTCATCATGCCCGAAGGAGTTCTTGCCTGCATAGATACCAGAGGATTATAGTTAATAAGATTTCAGAGTGATGCATAATTTCAAGATAGATCAATGTTGACAATTATGTAACCCATCAGCTACAACAGCATAATACAATTTGTATTGATATGATTCTCAATATACAAGTTAATTCACAAAACATGCATCAATGAGCAACCAAAGGACTGAAACACAAAGCATGGTGACACTATATTCGTAACAAAATGATAATCATGGCACATAACTGTCAACTTGAGAAACCATGCTTGGAAAAGGTCACTCTTTACTGAAAAAGGATAATGTACCTGTTATAGATCTTCAAAGAAAAATGATATCTCCCTTTCAGCAGATTGAGCAGAGTCTGAACCATGAACACAATTCTTCTCCAAGTCGACTCCACATAATGCTCTGATACTGAAAATTTAGGATGAGAAGTGAGTATCAAAAGTGAAAAGGCACTGGAAAGTATGTACTTTGAAATATTGAACGACTGACATTAGAAAAGTAGCTAACATCTTGGACCCAAAAGCGAATACAAGTACTAGCACGAATATCCAACAAGATATACTTTACTCATTAAGGATATCAACGTAAATGTGATAAATTGTTACCTTGTTGGATGGGTTACTTTAGCTATGCGTGCATCTGTTGGACCAATCAAAGATCGCCAATCAGTTACGGCATCCTCTTTCTCCAAAACTAAAGCTACAATTTTGCCACTATTGTAAAAAGCAAAATTTAGAGAAAAGTAAAATGATCATGACTTAAACTCTAAACCCTAAAATATATGCTAGCATCAGCATTTTGTCTCTTATTTACAAGCTGATTTAGTTCTGTGAAAGAAAAAATTGAATGGGGAAAGAAGATGTGGCAGAATATTAGAGACCTTGTCATGTATTTCACCAGACTTGGAAAGAAACCCTTTGATGAGTGTTCGGCATAAAAAAGTTCCGCAAGTGCCTCGTCGAGATGCAGTGTTTTCTCCTGTAGGATGCTGAAACCAGAGTCCAATATAGCCTTCCTAATTTGTTCAGTAAAATTACCCTCCACGCCATCTGGTTTTATCAACGCTAATGTTCTTTCTTTCCTGCCAATTCCATGGCTAACAGATTGGTGCCTGTCGAGTGCATTTGATAGAATATCAATTCAAAAGCTGGAGACCCGAATTCAATACAGGAGATGAACTATAAGATAGTGAAAAATCAAAACCCCGATCACAGACACATGCTAATGAAGCCCGGACACATAGTAATCTTGAGACAGCTTATCTTCCTTTATTACCTCATAAATAAAACCTCAAAACTTAACATGCCTCTTGACCCCAACATGTAATTTAAGGATTTGACTACATAGGTCAACCATAATCAAATAACAATAGGGAAAACATAGCGAAAAAGGCATTTTCAAAAAATAAGACAAGAAAGTGCGACTCGAAAACCTATGAACTCTAAGGTACTTCAAAATTCAAAACCCTCCATCATTGGTTCAATTCCAAATTCCAATAGCAACCAGATTGAAATTATTCAGCAACTAATTCATTTTTTCATTAATTACTCCAGTATATGATACTAGATAATTAAGCAGCATTAAGCTAGAAACTGAAAACCCTAGAAAATTCCACTGACCAGTAGCATCCGCTCATCACAAGGCTCATCATCAAAAGCATCACCATCGAACACTCATCGTAGACCCTCGCTCTTGACTACAAATTCAAACAACAGTCGATAAAAAACATTAGATAAACTTGCGAAAATCTAGTCGTCATCTTACCTGCGAAGGGAAACTGCTGCGATTGCGACGAAGCAAAAACTGAAAGAGAGCGAGCGATTGAGAGATTGCGGAATTGGAAAATGGTCCGACCGCTACATGTTCGCAATCGACGCTTCGATGACTTTAAAATTGACTCTTGACTGTGACTCAATTGATAAATTTCTCATGTTTCCTATCCTATGTTTGACAAATATGTTTAATAATTTGTACGAAAAATAATCACCATATGCATTAACGAATACAATTTTTGTGATGAAAACAATTATTTTTAATAATTGACTTTGATAGTTGAAAAGAAAAATAATTTTTTAGTGGTTGGGTATATAAAATGGAAATGATTGAATGTGATGATTTTAATTGGATAGGGATGAAGGTGGTAAGGATTTATTTCCATCTCAATTACGAATTCGAAATCAGTACAATACATTTATTTTTTGCGAACATCAAAACAACCCTATGAAGTTATTTATTATAACTTCTTGTAAAATTTTTTTAGATACAATTTTTTTGATGGGTGGGTTTACAATTGAGTACAAGATATTACATATTCATCTAGTACAACTAATACTTTGAACGCACAAGCCATCTAGGGCACCACAGAGGTTCCTGAGATTCCTTTATCAGGTCCCTCAACCAACACCACTCTGTTGGCAACTTCTTGTAATTTTGGATAGTACAAATTATTTATTACATCACTCGAAATGACCTCATGCTAGCAATTAGCATACGTTTCAACTACTCTAGGATTTAGTTTAAAAATAAGACAGTGTTTGGCTACTTCATGGCGCCAAATATGCATAGAAGAAGACTTGAAGAGCTGAAATCCGGTCGAATTGACTTCGTCCGGAAGAACGATCGTGCTTTCCATCAACCGACGACCTCTGTGTGCCGATTCTGACCATCACCGAAATCGCTCTACTATATCTGCAAAACCATTTCAATCAGATAAAAAGTCAATGTCTCGCCACGAGGAGTTGATCGGATGGCTGACGAAAGCCGCCATGTTCGGAGACTGCGCAGTGCTCGGAGTAGTCTCGGTGATCGTTACTTCCCGTTTTGTTTCGCTTTATTTCGCCGATTCTTCTGCGTTGAAGCGGATTAAGCTTGCGCCGGAAGTTAGGGTTTCGGATCTCAAAACCCTAATTTCGTTAAAAGGGGAAATGGATATCGACGGTACGTTTGTGGTGGTGGAGGGGATTGTGGATGCGAGGTCTAATTTGGGTGCGGGGTTGAAGAAATCGACGCCGGATGTGCTGGTTTCGCAGCAGACTGGTGATGTTGGGGTTGTATTGGAGAGGACTCAATTGGTGAGTTTGACTGATTTGGTGGAATGAGTTGACTTTTTTTGCTAGTTATTTGTGTTTGTTGTTAATGTGTGTTTTGTTTTTGACAGTGTAAATACAATGTTGCGAAGGGGTATTCCAGATGGGCTTGGAGTTTGCGGTATATTTTCTCAACATCCCTGAGTGAGCCGGAGATTACCACGCAGAGAAAGGTAAATGTGAATCTTGTTAAAGGGTTTGTTAATTACTCGCGTTCACTTGTAAAGTAACACAACATTTTATATCAGGTTCCTTTTGCTCTTGTTGATAATGATTCGTGGCCACAATCAAAATCTCCTTTTGTTCTTGTCAATCTAGATGGTTCAAACCAACAGCTCCCGGTTGATACCATTTTCCAACAGATCCACGTACTCAGGCCTACTCCGTTTGCATTTATTCGGGCTATTTTTGGTCATGAGTACCCGGTAAGTCAAAATCGTATGAGTTGGAAGTCAGGAGGATTCAGGAGTGTTGTGGTTAATTCTGATTTATTATTGCATGCCCCTTGATAATATTGTAAGTAAACTCTTTTGTAGATTGCTGTGATTGAGGAAGAGAAAATGCTTTTAATAGGAAAGGAGGTTTACGCTGCGGGAATTTGCTCTTCAAAAGATGGAGTTTTTGAGATAAGATCATCCAAGGACTTTTCCTATTTCTTGTAAGTATATCTTCAAGTGGTTCTTTAATTTTAAGTCGTTCGACCTTCACGAATCCATGTCTTGTGAGTTGTGAATGATATCATGTACCCTAGCAAAGGCTTTACCAGTGCCTTTAAAGTTGTATGGTAGTCTGTCTGATAATTAACGACTGTTGTACAAATAACCCCTAATGTCCGAATACAAAGTTCAGAGATATCATTTTAAGTAAGAATACAGTGTTTTGTAAAGAGCACTTACATGCATTACATCGTTGGGTGTACCTGAAAGGATCATCTGTACACAACTTGCTTGATAAGTAGTTCAATGTTGTGATGGACAATTTTCAGCCTAATCTGTCTTATGATCTAATTCAGATGTTAAAACCTCATATTTATTAAGTAGATGTCCCCAGTTTTATTATGTTTTCTGTCAGAACTTTAATTATTAATTAGTGCATATTATCAGGTCTGATATGAACAAGAGCCAGATGGTAGCAGATCTAACCTGGAAGAACCGTAAATTGTTTTGGGGCATAGCATTCTTGGGTTCAATTACTGTTGGCATATTGGGTTATTCAGTATACAGGTAACTGATTTAATTCGTCTCATACTATGAATCCCTGTGGTAAATTGTTTGCGGAATAATTCATATTCCATGAGCTTTACAGATTAAAGACACAAAATAGTAAATTAAATGAGGCCAATCTTTTTAACCTACATTCAGGAACTGGAATAAATGGAAACAATGGAGATTGCTGAGAACCCCGCCAATCAACAACACGATTGACGGTGATGCATATGCTGAAAATAGAGAAGAGTGGAGACGGAGGAGAATGCAGCAACCCCACAACACAAGTGATGATGATGGTTACGAGGAAAGCAGTGAAGCAAGCACTCAAGCATATGATGATGCTGAAGAGGTTGACGAAGAAGATGACGAAGAGGATAATCACGATATCCCTATTGGCGAATCATGCGTAATCTGCTTGGTGCGAAGCAGGGGATTTGCTTTCGTTCCTTGCGGACACCAAGTATGCTGTCATCGATGTGCCAACAATGTTCTGAATGAAGCTTCCTCCCAGTGTCCAGTTTGCCGCCAAGACACAATAGCAATCTTAAGAATCTATCAATCTTAACATATGAAGAACTCAAGTAATAAACAAGTATTCAAGCTTTGTCCACATGAAACAAAAGTGAAACTAGAAGCCGGTTCAGCCAATCAATTGAACCGTCCGGGTCGAAGAACCAAATCTCTACAGTGAAAATAAATATTTAAATAAAAATAATAATATATACGGGAGAGAAGCGGAAATATCCGTTTCGGTGAAGACCACACGCTCTTCCGGTACCTCTACTTGTTCGCTCGTCGCCGGTTCCTCTCTTTGTGTGGAATCATTCAAAGAAGTCAAAATCCAATCATCCTCGCATTTATCGGTATGCGTTAATCACCAATTTCGCATCGCTTTACATTTGGTTTTTTATGTAATCTGATTTGAGCTGTTGAATGGATGATGCGAGTAATAATCCAGTCATTTTATGATTTTGAAAACCTAGTGCATCGTTTTTGAGAAGTATGTTGATACTGATGGTGGTTGTGGATTGAAGGAGTGTTTTTGTTACTTATAGATTTTTTGGAGGCGGGGTTTGTGTTTGGATTCATTTTTGTTGTTTGAAGTAAAGCAAGGCTTTTTTTAAAAGAGGTTTGTTTAGTTGTATGGATGTTGATTTTTGAATTACATGCATTGATTGGGGAGCTGATTTTGTGTTGCTTGTTGGTTGAGAATAGATTCACTAATGTTGTTTCTATTTTGGATTGTAAAGTTGGATATATTTTGGATTTGTGGGAATCAGATTTTGGGGTTTGAAACGGTAATGTAATATCAAAGTGCCACCACTGGAGCCAACCAGGGTTCGATTCCTGATGGGGGCAGGACAGGGGTTCTGCGGGGTAGGATAGAGGGGAATAATTTAATTGGCTTGAGAATAAGGATTGTCCATTCCTTGACCAATTTTTAAAGAAAAAAAAACGGTAATGTAATATGTATCACATTATGGAATCTCAGTGTTGTATTGGAGAAAAATGATAAAGCCATAATCTTGCTTACAAGACTGAAATGTTGCTAATGTTTCCTTCATTTTGTTTTGGTTCGTGTTGTGATGTTGTTATCATCCTCTTTATGCAGAGATCTGAACTGAAGAGATGGAGGGAGGCTTTTATCCAGATATGATAGCGGGATCAGCCACACAACTGGATGAGAAAGTTGTGCAGAAGTTTCAGCATAAGTTTGTTCAAGTTCAGGATATATTGGATCAAAACAGGTTGTTGATCAATGAGATTAACCAGAATCACGAGTCCAAGGTGCCGGATAATTTGAGCAGGAATGTAGGGCTGATTAGGGAGCTTAATAACAACATAAGAAGAGTTGTGGAGCTTTATGCTGAACTTTCTAGCTCATTTGTCCAATTCAGGCAAGCTTCATCAGAGGGTGAGTCAGCCAAGACACTGAGTTCGGACAAAAGAGGTGGCCAGAAGAGGATTCGTTCAGGGTAATCTCTTTGAACGAATTGCTTCTCAAATTTCTCCATTGTCATTGAACCCTTGTGTTGGATGGATATCGAGGTGATATATTTCATTTTCATGAGTAACAAAAATATAACTTTGCTTCCGTTCTAAGAATTCCTTCATGGAGTATAATGAAAAGTAATGAGCCGATTATTGTAGTCCTGCAGACATGTGTCTCAGCCTTCAGGCACAAACTGCGGACTCTCTGGTCACCAATAATGAATTATAATGAATCTAAAAAACTCCCACCTATGATCCTGATGTTACGTAATGATTTTAGATAGAGACATTTAACAATGTACTCCCTTTTATCTTCATATCTAAAGTCAGTTGATTTCCCTTTATTTCAAAGCAAAGTGGGTATTATATAGCTAATCACTACATGGTATTCCATTCCTAATGCTCTTGAATAGTAACATATTTTTCACTTCACCTGATTTTTATTTTGCAAACTTCAAGTTGAGAAATTTGGATCAACTGGAGTTGGATGTAGTGGCATCAATCTTGTATTTTTAAGCTTCAGGATAAGGAACCATTAATCTTGTATTGTAATCTGTTTCCATGTAAAATAGTAGGTAACATGGACCGCTCCTTTTTTGGGAAAAGCAACTTGAACTTGGAATGCAAAACAATGCCTTTTTCTTCTGTTTATTTCCATTTTGCTACACGCTTTTCAAGTTTCCTTTTTGAATTTGACATACTATTATCTGTTAGGTATAGAGGCTCAGAGCTTGCATCAACATTTTGGGTATTAATTTGGAATTGGGAATTGCATGACAGACCCCATGTGACTGACATGCTGTAAATTCCTATTTTCTGGACCAGAATTTGAAGTTGACCTCATAAATTTTGCTTTTTTCCTGATACTGTGAGCTTCCGTCTGGTACTTTGTTGTTGCAGTATCCTTGCAGGGCAGCACTCAGCAGCATTCAACATCCTTAAATGACCTTGACCTAACATGTGAGCTATTCTTTTCCTGCACTTCTCAAAATTGGCAACTGATTATTATCATAATGCATCTGAAGACTCAAAGATTGGAGCAATATTATAGACTTCTTTATCCAGTTGAGATTTTATTTTATTTTTCAGTAATCCATAATCAGATGGACCCAACTGTTACAAACATCTATGCACATTAAGGCCAGTAAAGCTATGTTAAAGTCTTTCATGGATACATTGAGATAATATACTTGACAGAAAGTCTTAAACTTTGATTTCAAGTTTATACATTTATTCTTAACAGTATCAGCTCAGTAGATATACATTCAATTTGAACTCAGTTGAGGTTCAAACTCCTATCAGTAAGGACCCCGAATGAAACATTGAATTAAAACATGCTGCTGCGACAAAGTACACATATATTTCCACACATATCAAACCGCCACCTTCAAAGACAGACCGTAGTACGCATCCACCATTCCATACTGACCTGTTGTTGGTGGGGCTGGGATATCTATCAGTCAGGACCTGCTCTTGAACTTTCTTTGGGCTTTTAGATCGACCACAATAACTGAAATGTTGTCTTTGCTCCCTTTTTGGATTGCTAGGTTTGACAGGTACTCTGCAGCTGCTTGAGCTGCGGGATCTATTCCTTTTCCGCGTTCAGCTATTGGGGTAGAGCCGTTCTTTCTGTGCCATACGAGGATTATCTTGCGAGCTACCTCACAGGCTTCCTGGTTTGACATAACGTCCCATAACCCATCACTGGCGAGTATTAGACATTCGTCTTCTCTGCTTCTAGGAATGAACATGATCTCCGGCTTGGGTATAATTGAAGGTTTTAAGTACCGGTCCCCTGAAATATAATTGACAAGTCATTATCGGACATAATAAGGAGTTATTCAGAATTAACAATATACCAGGTAGCGTGCCCTTCTATAGGCTATTCCTGACCGCATGAAAAAGATACATACCAATGGATCTCGACATTGCAAGGACACCCAGAACACGATAACCATCCCAATTTATGACCTTGCCTCCCGCAGCCTCGATCCTTGCCAACTCATCTTCTCTTTCAGGCTAAACATATCCACAAAAGAGGACAGTATATACAAATAAACTGATCAGTTACGGTTTTTCTAGCACCTCTGTAAAGGTGGCTTTTGAGCTTAGAAAGTGACTGAAATTACCTTGTGGTCGACTGATAGCGGCTTAGCTTCCTTGCCACGGAGCAGAACAGCTCTCGAGTCACCGCAGTTTGCAACAATAATATGTGAAGAGCAGACTAATGCAACTACTGCTGTAGATCCAACCATCTCCGGAGCAACTGGCTCGCAAATCAAATCTGTACCTTGTCTAGAATTACCTCCGACTTCATCATCGACTTTCTGAAAGCAGTTAGTGAATGCTTTCTCCCACTGCTCCTGAGAACTTACAACTAAATTTTCATCAATAGTACTGCCTTCAATCGCCTTAATCTCCTCCAGCAAAGCCAAATGGATGCGATCTCGACAATAGTTAGACACCTGTATAAGAAGATTCCACTTAGCTTCATTACATCAAAAGTTACAAATCATAAACAAACTGACAGATAAAGTAGGTTAAATGAGATAAGGTAAAGCAGACTGTAGCAATCCTAATATTATTCCATTTTTACACAAAAGTGTTATTTAGATCAGTGTTATTTAGAAAGACTATGAGTTACCTGATAGCCTCCATGCCCGTCATAAACACCAAAAAAGTGAGATGTTCGATGAGTCAAATTCTCATTTGTTACATCATTAACCTGATCATTCATGAGCATCTTGATCGGAATCTTCACAAGCCTAGGAACAGCAACAACAGCATCTTCCATTTCTACTCTCTTCCCAATAACTGACGATGTACCCCACAGGGGTCCAAACACACTCCTCAACCTTATTCCTCCTTCCAAAACATTGTCCTTTGGAATATGTAAGATCACTGTGGACGCTTCAACAATATTAGCACCATCATTCGCGCAGGTATTGCTGCTTAAAACATTGCTGATGCTTGATTCACCTACAATTATGGCCTCGGCAACAATTTTAACATCGTCTACTTCTATACCATCGATAGAGGGTGGCAAACTAACTCCTGTCGATGGATCCATAATAAGTAACTGCACAGCAATAGCATCATTGATGTGATCTCGACTAGACAAAACCTTATTAGCCTCTCTTTCAGGGTGCAATGCATCAACAACTATCTGAAAGTCGTGATGCAGCATTTCAGACAACGCAACCATTGTGTCAGTTCTTTTTCCCGGTGCCGGCAAGGATATGTGCCTACAAATCTTTCTTTTCAAATCATTACAAAATACATCCTCAAACGGCCTTGATTTTGATGTTGAATAATTTGACAACATATTGTCTTCTTCGACCTTCATCCGTCCAGTTACTTATGTTGGATTTTTCACTATATATAATCTGTCTTAACCTCTTTGAACTCAACTTGGTTTATCTTCTTTTTTATTACCTCATCTTAGCGAAACACACACGTAAAGACTCGGGCTTTATCTCCATCATCAATCGAAAGAACACCCGCTAAGGAGCTTCAAATCAATTGACTTCTGTCTTGATTGATCCAATAAAGTGAATAGCAAGTTTGAAATCAGTATCTGAAGATACACCAAGGAGCTGCAAAATAACGACATAACAATAAGCCACATGAATTGAAGACCAAAGGATTTGATCAGCTGAATCTGATGAAAAAGTAGAATATCAAATACAAATTAAACCCTAAAAACAAATTCAAAACCCTAAATCAGATTGAAACCCTAAAACTTGGATCTATTAAAAGCAAGATTTTCTATGATCTGGGACAAACCCCTTTTCACCAATTCTTTACCAAACACCAGATGTATGAAATGAAACCAGAAAGGCAATCAGTAATACAAGATCCAACTATACACAAAGAGATGAAGAACACCAAGCACAAGCAGTGACAAAAAAAGAAACACCAGACAATCTATCCAATCAGAATCAGACAACTAAAACAAACAAATAAAACAAATTGACAAAAATGAATTAGAGCTGCTTAGACTTTACCCAGATGAGAAGAGAGTCCTGGAGGAAGAGTTTTGGTTTTTGGAAGCTTAGAAAAAAATTGATTTTGGCGACACAAGATGAGAGAAGAGACTTGGCTTTGCCTGACCCTCTTATTATTATTATATTTTTGGTATAAAGTTTTGAAATTTCCTCCACTACTGAATTTTTTGGGTCTCTATTTTTTTAATAAAATATGCTGATGACTTGCCAAGCTTCTTTTTTTATTAGTAAAAGAAAACTGGACAAGAAGCATAATGCAGTAGGAGTATGACACGAGGAGAGAGATGAATAATATGATGAATGAATGATTCAATAATGTCTGTTGCTATCTGATCTACATTTGTACATTACATTGCATCTATCTCATCTCTATATTTCTATGATTGATGGATCTGCAGACAGGTGGCTGGAATTTAGATGGATAAAAAAAGCAAAGCTGATATTCCACACTGCACGTATTTTACTCCCTCCCTCCGTCTCTATTTGTTTGTCTAAAAGCATTAAATACACGGTTTTTAAAAAATAAAAAATAAAAAATATATAGTTGAGAATAAATGGTTTATAAAGTATATGAGTAAAAAGTAGAATATATGATTGATATTAAAAAAAAATGGACAAACTTAAGAAGACGCTCAAAATAGAAAGTGAATAAATATTTAAGACAGAGGGAGCAGTAGTTGTGGTTTAGATTTGTGGGTGTTAAAAACTTGGAGTAAAATTGATTGATGATGAATTTTAAATTTATTTTGGCAGGTGTGAATAGGCAGGCAGAAACAAGTAAAGGAAAGGATTTGATTGGATTGGATTCTGTCTTTGTTTTTGTATTACCTGTCTTTTTGTCCTTATTCAATCTCTTCCTTTGTTGGGTCAGGGTGGTACGTGTCCATTTTCATCAATCTTTATGCATTTTTGTTTAAGTAGAAGTATTCAGAAGAAGCCTCCCATCTGTCCTCTTGATATTTTTTTGTTTTTTCCCAGGTTGATTATGTTTGATACTGTAGATGATTTGATTTGGTCTGCTTTCCTATGTGTGACTAACAAGGTCCCTTGCTTGGACAAAGTGCTGATAAATGCAATTAAGAAGTTTGTTGTGCCTGAATTGATTTGGGGAAATCAGTTGCGTGGAAGAATGTTAAATGAAGGATTCGAAACTAGAAGAAATTGTCTTAGTTGGGAAGATCTTATTACATGACAAAATTCTGTTTTCCTGCCAAAAAAAGGTTTGAATACATCCTGTTGACATGTAAGTCTATGGTTTAATTCCTCATTGTATATTTATTAGCAAAAAAATCAAGAGACCAATGCTCATGGCGCTATAAAAGTTGCTTCAATTTGAAGGGTGGAGAGTCGAACTGATTGAAGAAACGTGAAATGCTGCAGTGGAGTGATTTTATTACAACAGCATTGATTCGGGGTTCTCTACGTAACCTTTGAATGCTTTCAGCCATTCTGCGCCTATCGCACCTGTGTAAAACATGGAATAAGAGGTTAATGAAAAATATGTCATTTTTTGATTATTGATGAAAAAGATTAATGATTGTAGGATTTGTGGCAGTGAGGATTGTTACTGAAAACATGTTCGTTGCACATAAATGGCCTAATTAATTGTGGATGAGTATGTACTTACCATCAATAACACGGTGGTCGCAACTTAATGTGGCAGACATGAATGAGGCGAATTTAAATTCCTCAGCACCAGAACCAGGAACAACTCTCCTTTCAGCTGCATATGCAAAAAGAATTGCGTTATAGCACAACACAGTAATAAGGTCCATTGAATAACAGAGACTAAAATGATAGGCAAGAGGGACGACTCACCAGACCCGATAGCAAGAATGCCTGCTTGAGGAGGGTTGATAATAGCGCAGAACTGTTTAATGCCAAATGGCCCTCCAAGATTTGACACCGTAAATGTACCGCCCTGTGAGGAAGAATATGATTTACGAAGATTCCAGAAATCAAAATGAGAAGTGATTAGTTATACTTAAACATTCAAAACAAGCTGTACTTCTGTAAAATCATGAACCCAACCTCATAATCTTCAGGCTTCAACGTGTTTCCTTTGGCTTTCTGAGCCAAAATCTTAACCTCCTCAGAGATTGTTGACAACCCCTTTTTGTCAGCATCCTATATGTTAAGGAATGTTAGACTAAGAAATTCAAGGTTCTGCAGGTTATACACAATTAAAAAATTAAATAGGCAGGCACCTTGATGACTGGAACATAAAGTCCATTCTCGGTTTGGACAGCAACATTGATATTAACATTGTGGTACCTAGTAAAAAAGAAAAAAAGTTTTACATGTTGATAATTAAACTAGAATTTTGCAAAATATCAGCAAAAACGCTTTTACTGACTGGCGAATGTAGTCATTGGTCCAAGAGCTGTTACACTGAGGAACTTTTTTGAGTGCCAAGGCTGCAGCCTGCAGTGAAAAATTGTATGATATTGGTAACAAAACTAAGATGCTAAGCTGGAAAAGAATCAACAGAAAACCGAACAGACAATACCTTGATGACAAGATCATTTACAGATATACGCTTTCCACCAGAACCCTCTTGCAATGAATTAAGTTTTCCGCGCAAATCCATCAGTTTGTCTACGCAAGCATCTACTGTCAAATAATAATGGGGTATGGTCTGCTTGGACAGCAATAAACGAGAAGCTGTGACCTGAAAATTATGCAAAGAAGCTAATTAAATTTTATTTTCAGTAACTGATCCACCTGAGCTAGCATAGGTTTGACAAGAGTAGTGGAGTTCTGGCACCTATAAAATATGCTCTTTCCAGTTGAAAATTCAGCTGATATGTAACAACTAGTATGGTACCTTTCGTATCTGGGTGACTGGAATATCTGTGTAATTCAGTCCAGCGGTTGCGGCTGCAGGTGCGTCTTTGGTCTTAGGAGCCGAAGCAACACCTTCCTTCCCCTTCGAAGCTGTCGATGTGTACATATTAGTAGAAATTAATTCTTTGGTAAATCAAAAAGGTTGGAACTGGGAAAGATAGGAGTACAGATAGGATACAGCCTTAAAACATGCATTGTTAGTGAACATAAAGGATAGTTACCCAAGTATTCTTCAACATCGGCTTTCACGATGCGTCCATCAGGTCCTGTTCCCTTTATGCTTGAAATGGATACCTATGTTGGAGTTGCAACATGGAAGTCAAGAATGCTTCTAAAATTTTACTTTATTTTATTAAAATGGAGTCGACAGGATAGAAGGTTCTCACATTGTTCTCTTCAGCCAATTTTCTAGCGAGAGGACTTGCAAAGACGCGATCTCCAGTAGGAGCCGCACTAGGGGCAGGAGCTTTTGCAGGGCTTGAACTTACTGATTCCTTGATATCTTCTTTCTTCGGTGGGGAAGGAGCTGAGGGTTGCTCAGGAGCTGGAGCAGAAGCATCAGCAGATTTTTGAGGTGCGTAATCCTTGAATTTTGCAATGTCATCCTCATCTTCAACAGTGATAGCAATGACCTGCATTCAAATGGAAACACATTTTACATTTCCATCACTGAATATGGAGACTCTATGTAATGTTACTGTTGTAACACTAATTTGAACCAGTACAGTATATTTGAAGTCGATACCTCTCCAACTTTGATCTCTTTTGCACCGTCTCCACAAACTATTTTGGCAAGATACCCTTCCTCCATGCACTCCATCTCAACAGTAGCTTTATCCTAAAACATAAGTACCATCAGTTTGCAAATTCAGTCTATGGGAAACTGGAGATCAATCTGATACATAAAGTTGGTATACCGTTTCAACTTCACAGAGGACTTCACCAGGGGATATTTTATCGCCTTCTTTCTTCAGCCACCTTGCAATGTTACCCTGTTGGAATAATTTAGTGACTCAAATACCAGAAATACAGTCAGTTACTTACCCAATGAAATTTCAGATACTACACACCTCTGTCATAGTGGGAGAAAGAGAAGGCATTCCAATCTCTTGATGTGGTGGAAGACCTGCAAAACGTATGTTTCAAAATGAATCATACCGAGTATGCGAATACTTACAGTTCCAGGAAACTGACGGAGACCACATGAAGGAACAGATGTACAAACACTTAGATTTACAAATTTATGATACTATTTTTAATATTTTTTAGTTTTTTCGTGTTACAACAATAAATACAGCTAAATACAACGATTAAGACAAGAGTAAAACTGACCTAATAGCATCATCATCTCACACTGCCCGAGAGCATGCTAATTATTTCATATGGGCTATCCTTTTTAGGCATAATTTCATAAATCTTAGAAGAAAGCCAATATATTATAGAGGACTCATTTCCTTTGAGATAGAATAACAAAACATTCATGTATCATTTAGGTACCTACTATGGATGATTTATTTGCATTACGAAGCAGCAGTAAATTACTAATCAGGTTGAATCGGAAATTAACTCTAGTAACCTTTCTCAAGTCTATGACCCACTTGAAGAATTACATGTGATAAGTCACTCCTCGTTTGACGCCCACTTGAGTTAATTGTACAATGACAAGAAATCTAGGAAGCACATACCTGCAGAGGATGATAAACCTCTGTTTGGTTTTCCGGGTGAACTGTGTATTTGAATAGATTCGATGAGAATGCAAAACTCTATTTAATAAATAAAAAAATCAGAAACTGCCCAAGAAATCGTATTACTTTTCACTGAGAACACTCATTGGAGCTGCCATTGATGAAATTCTACCATTGATGCCAAAGCTCAAGGTCCCATAACTGCGAGAGTTGTTCATACTAAAATTACTCGCATCGAGAGCTTTGAACACCTTGTGCTTTTGGGTCCTAAATGCATCTGAAACTAATTCAATTCCACAATGAACACCCAATAGCTCAATTAACTTAAAAGAAATCACACAAAAATGAGTGAAAAACTACAAACAATTGTTACACATGGGAAACAATTTATAAGCAACATCAGCTTACCATCCCCTCTCTCAACAGCATCTCGAAAAACATCGAACAAGTACTCCCCGCTCGCGCCTCAACAAATGAGGAGCACTAGCTAACTACAAAAAGGAACACAACTAATCAGCCATTGACCTAATAAAGTAATAAGCACCCAACTATCAAAATCACCAGCAAATGCATCATAAAAACATTCTATTTCTCCACCACACACATCAATAACCACAACAACACAAACACAATTAGAAAATGCGTAATAAAATGATGAAACGGATTGCGACGATTGTACCTTTCTAGAGTGGCACAACAACTGAGACGCGTAACTCATAGATCCTCGAGCGAAAAATATTCAGCTTTTCGATGGATCGGTCGATTTCCGAACTGGCCGATTAACGGATTGAAAATGGCCGGAAGTCTAGAGAGATATACGAACCGATTCGTTTCCGATCTGCGCACGCGAGACCCGACTCTTTTTTAATCCCTCCTCGCCTACTCCCCTTTAATTTTTATTTATTTTATAAAAGATTTGTATTATGGTAAACTGTAAATTGATAAATTTATGTAAAGCAGTGGAAAATAATCTTAGCTGTTAATTATTTATGATATAACGAAAGTATTTAATTTTAAAAATAATAGCGAAACGGGGCTAGCTCAATTGGTTGAGCACTTACCTTTGATTTCAAAGGTCAAGAGTTCAACACTCCGGAGTAGCATGATATCTAGATGATATTATATTTTGTACTAGTATTCTACCCAATGTAACCCGTATCAAAAAAAAAATTTAAAAAAAATAATCGTCAAATTTAATTGCGCATATTTTTTATTAATAAATTGTCTAATTTATTTAAATTAACATTAATTTTAATTGCCTGATTAATCATCTTCATTTTCTTTCATCGGGTCGGAAACTCTGCTTTTTGTCAACTCTGCCGATTTTATTCCCCAACAACCTAAATTCCCGCTCAGCAGTCACTAGAAATCGAATGAATTTACGGGTTTGCTTATACATGAGCTAATCTTGATTGTTAACTGAACTAATACTGATGCGTAAATTTTATCAATATGTTTGTGCTGAGGATGGCAATATGCTTTCGAAGGGTTTCAAAGATCAGCTACTCCGTGTGATCAAGTTCAGGTTGATGGTACACAATGTCGCCCGGTTGTGCCTTCACACTACATGCTATATTTTGTCAATGTTCGAAAAATATTGCAGCATTGGAGCTTGAACAAGTACAACTTGACGTTTTAAATAGCTTACATTTACTGAACTTAGTAACTCGTACAATGAAGGAGAGTCGCATATTTATAAGTAAATGCACAGCGGTACATGGAACAACGAAAAATGGCCTAAATAAGGCAGCATACTGAACAAACTGACATAACATGAGCGCCTTGCTACTATAAGCTACTTATTTTGATCCTTCTGAGCTCAGGTTATGAGAGAAGGAATAGATAGGAAATATCAGATCATTGCCTCAAATTCAAGTTGGCGAGTCCCTTCAGGGCAGACTCGGTCTTTCTCATGCTAGATGCATTTTTACTAGATGACCGTCTCTAGCTCGGATGATATACCAGCTGTACTTTTTTGTCCGCTTACTAGTCTTGGCTGTGGTCCGAGGCTTGATTCCATAGTTCGAGGACGAGGGGTATAGAATTGATCAGTCCCTGAGAATACTGGCTGATTGCTAGTCATGGCAGATCGCCTTGATATTCCAACATACCCACTAGTAGCAGCAGTAGACAACTGCAAGTATCAGGATGAAGAGAAAATAAAACAATTTCTTTCGTGTGATCTTCATAAAGACACTAGAGAAGTTGGGGGAACCTACTAAGTTAGTTTTTATCGGGCCAGAGTTGTTTAAGAGCGGACTTGGATGTTTGTTTAAGCCGCCGAGATTATTGAGTGGTTCAGAGGGGAATGAGCGCCTTTGGTTTCCTGCAAGCCAATTGTTAATTTTTGTGTGATCGCCACCTGCAATACAATATTCAGAAAAAATAAGAAACTTCAACTGCTAAGTGATAAATGTACAAAAAAATCATCAAACAAGTTTTATGCATTTATTAAGTCCTTTGAACTTAGAGAAAGATGGCACTACCCTCTCTGTCTACTACGTTAACACATTTCTATGATGTGGCTATCAGAAAGAGTTTTGTACATGACTGTTGAAGCTTCTACGAGGAGGTTCCCCGTTTACACCATTTTTTGCGTGCAAAAAGCAGACCACACAAACAAAAAATTGCTAAATCATACGCAAGAGGCTGACAATTGGTCCGGTATATGGGTAAATGTCTCTTAAACTATTACCTTGTTGCCTATCAACACTGTCAGAAGTTGGAGGCATCCCGGGACTCATTCTAGGAACCTGCCAAAGATAAGAATCATTTATTAAATATCAATCATACTTTGTATGCGTAATAAACAGGTTGACATGTAACTTACCAGAGCTCGAGCAGGAGTCATGGATTGGGACTGCTGCCAGTTCAGGATTTTCCAATCAAACACATAGTCATGTCGGAACCCTGTGTAGAATACAATCTGACTATATCAACAAACAGAACAGCACAAAGTAAATTAACAGATAACCATGCTATTCGATTAAATTTTTAAAAGAGCAACTGGATTTTGCACATAAGTTACAATATTTGAATGTGTAAGACGAAGAATAAAACTTAAAAAACAATCTCACACCTTCATCTATAAATCGGTCTTGAAAAATTCTTTTCAGATATGCGTAGTCTGGTTTATCCTCAAACCTCAGCGACCGACAGTAACTGAAATATGATTCAAATTCTTTTGGATAACCACGACATAATGCCTGAAAGAGAACAAAAACCTCAGAGAACCAAAATACTAACCACCTAGTACAGTAACAACTATTATATTACAAACTCAAAGTGTACCTCAATTGATGTTGCAACTTTCTTTTCACTTATCTTCTCATATTTCTGTTTCTTGTTTCCAGCTCTTAGACCTTGCCATGGAAGACTGAAAGAGAACCATTCAGAAGTCAGAACACATGAAGAATGAATTAGCAAACAAAATGTAACAGAAGTTTCAATCTCCTACCTTCCTCTCAAAAAATACATTAACACAAATCCAAGTGACTCTAAATCATCCCTGCGGCTTTGCTCTACAAATAAATAAAAAACAAGAAAACAATTAGTCAACGAACTCAAAATTCAGAACATATACTACTCTAGTCATGTATGACCCGTTCAAACAATATCCTATATTAGCCATACCAATTCCAAGGTGAGTATTCATGCTAGCATATCTTGCAGTTCCAGTAAGGTTTTTATTTTCCCTGAAATGAAGTTTGGAGAAAAACTTAGCATCGAAGAAAATGAGCACAAATATATTCTTGATACTTTTTCAAAAGTGAAGTATAGGACAATGGGTTCACACTTGAACGTCCAAGTTGAATGCCATTTAACAGATGGCTAATGGACAATTAGAGACGTAATTAATGCTGTTCAACAACTGATTTTTCACTATATTAGAGTGCTTTTTAAAACCTTCAGTCACGTCACGGGCCTTATGGCTTATAGTATATAATACATACCTTTGGGCATGGAGGATTCATTATTATTTAAACATGCGGACACGTGAAAATAGAGATTATACCAGAATACCACCTTCAAAAAAGCAGTTTTACGCTAAAATAGACTCACCTATATGGAATGTGTACATGAGTCGACGTGTCACGGTATTTTTTGGCCAGACCAAAGTCTATCATGTAAACCTACAAAAGAGATTATAAGTGACATGTCATCATAAGATATAACAATGGCAACAACTAAAACCAGTAGCTTATACCTGACTAATATGTTGTCCTACACCCATTAGGAAATTGTCCGGTTTAATATCTCGATGCAGGAAAGACTTCGAGTGAACATACTCAACTCGATTAATCTAACAATAACAAAATTTATGAATAGTCACAAGAGAATATTGCTGGAATCCGCAGAATTAAATGAATTTGAAGAAACACAGTATACCAATTGTTCAGCCAGCATGAGAACTGTCTTCAAAGAGAACTTTCTATTACAGAAGTTAAACAAATCCTCTAAACTTGGACCCAACAAATCCATCACAAGCACAGTTAGTCCTCCTTCAAGCCCAAACCATTTTGTACACGGAATCCCAACTGCACATTGTCCCAAACCACTTCAGTTCTAAGCAAAATCACATACATTATCTATCCTACAAAGCTTCAAAAATCGGTAAGTTATGATACCTCCTCCTTGCAATAATTTATATAATTTTGATTCGTAATGTAGCTGCGGATTCTTTGACTTGACACTTTCCTGGAAAACAACAGAACTTAATCAATCCAGTGAAATAAACTCAAGGCATCCAGTCGAAAGATGCTGCCTTTACACAATTTTCTCTACAATCAACTAAAAATGGAGTCAAGATGAGCACTCACAAGCTTCATGGCGACCTCTTCATTGGTCTGGATATTCACACCTGCATGTCATGAAAAAGTAAAAACCTAGGGAGCAACAAAAGGGGACAACTTTAAAATCCTGATCAAGAAATGAGGAGACCCACCAAGATAAATCTCTCCAAAGGATCCGCTTCCGAGCTTGCGGCCAAGCCTGAACCTGTTCCCAACCCGTGGCTCCATCAAAAGTTGAAACCTTGATCAACTCAATCTCTCTCCAATTCAATATGGAAATTGTGGGTTTTGGTGGATCCCCATCAATCAAATGAAAAAGAAAGACGACCGACGAAGATGAGTTTCCATCGGCTGTCGGTAGAATTTGGGATTGAGGAGAGAGAGAGAGAGTTGGATGAGGCTTCAGGGAATGTCTATTTTATTTATTTTTTGATGAAAGAACGAAAGAAAGTGTTGGAGTTGAGGCTCCTCAAGCCTCCTGCTTTCAGCTGTCTTTATTTATTTATTTTGGAATTTTAAATGTGGGAAAAATGATAAGAATTAAGAGAATTTGCTTTGCTCATTCCTTGAATTAATCGATTCCTATGTTTCTCCTTTTCTCTGTTTGATGATGGACTTCACTATTTAACGTGTGACCAGTTTTAGTTGTAAGTTGTAACTATAAACAAACAACTTCATTTGACAAGCCTTCTCGCATGGAGCGGGAGGAAACATCAAGAACCTTCTTTCAAATATATACAAACTTAAAATTGCATTCATAAAAATGGAGCTGCCCTGTCGAGTTGGTTGATGCTATAAGTCATATACCGAGGATCAACATTTAGAAATGCCCCAGGTGAGATCTTATCATTGTCATTGTGAAAAAAAAAAAAATATCATTGTCATTGTGCAAAGATTATCTGATGAACAAGTTCGGAAAATGAGTAGTAAGTTTGAGCTGTTGAAACAGGAAGGAATGTAGTGACCTGCTTTGGTCACTTCAAATGAGCATAACACGTCTACTTTTTTGCTTTATAGATTCTCAAGTAAACTGCAGTGTTATCTTGCAAGTCACCAAAGGCCAAGATCAGTAACCTGATTGATCATAATCCTACCATTTTCGTTTAGAAGGTCAAAGAAGGTGTTGACCATCTTTTGCTTGTGCCAATATTTATATTTTATTCCAGTCCTTCTAGTTCTGATTTATACATCTAAGTTCTGATAGTTTACCAATATGACACATTGAGCTTCTTTGACTTGTTAGGGTTTTACATTTTGGTTTGGTAAAACCCTAATCCCATTGCTGCGCTGTTGAGAGATCGCAACGGTTGGTTGACGGATCATGTATCGAATCGCTTCGAAGCTTGCTTCGACCGCCAGGTATTGATTTAATTTTTTTGTTCACAAGTTGATATTTTTCATTTCTAGCAATTTCAACTAGTTTGATTTTATGGAATGCTGATTAGGGTTTTGTGATTTGACAGCTCTGCGTCTTCAAAGAGACTGGTATTACTCATTGGGTTTTGCTGTATTTGCTTCATTCAGTGAAAGCTGTTAGCTTTTTTATTCTGTTGTATTTGGTTATGTTCAGAGGGTTATTAGTGAGGGTTGATGTTTTGTTTGAAATTGGGAGTAGGTTCTGGGAAGTGGCAGGCTTCTTGTGAGTAGGAATTATGGAGCTAAAGAGATTAATTTTGGAATTGGTGCTCGGGCTGCAATGCTGCAGGGTGTCAATGAGCTTGCAGAAGCTGTAAAAGTCACAATGGGGCCAAAGGTAATGTTTTGTTTGATTTTTTCAGCACATGTAGCGGGTATATCACATAATAAATATTGATGAGTTTATGTATGGTTGACTATCGAAGGGGGTGGTAAGCAAACCCTCTGGATTGTTTTAGTTTAGTAGTCTCATTCGTAAGAAATGATCAGTTCTTTATTTCAAGATTAATACTGGTTAGAAAAGTGTCACCTAAAAGTATGGAAGCTGTGGCTGTGTTTGGTGCTGTTAATGTTATAGTGGTTTATCTTAGCTCACGAAATTTCATTTGAACTTAATTTGAGTAGGCATGCACATATGTCTTTATAAAACTACTGGTTTATGGAGGTTCGCGGATGATATGATTCAAATTTTAGATTCTTTTTATATGTTTATGTCTGAACAGGGTCGTAATGTAATCATTGAAAGAAAGTTCAAAACACCCAGAGTCACCAAGGATGGTGTAACAGTTGCTAAGAGTATCAATTTTGAAGACAAGTCCAAAAATATGGGTGCAAACCTTATTAAGCAAGTAGCAAGTGCCACCAATTCAGTTGCAGGAGACGGTATGTGGTTTGAATCTAATTTTGCTACAGTTAGCTGTGTTCATATCATGCGTACATGGTTTACTTTTATATCAGCTCTCAGCAATATAAGTGTTTCCCGTGGATCTTGATTTTAAAAGTTTCTTAAATTTTTCTATCTTTATGATGTTCCCTACAGGTACTACTTGTGCGACTGTGCTCACTCAAGCAATATTGACAGAGGGCTGCAAGTCTATCGCAGCTGGGGTCAATGTGATGGATATACGCGCAGGTATAAATATGGCAATTGAAGCAGTTGTTGCTGACTTGAAGAGTAAGGCCTTGATGATAAGCACGTCAGAGGAAATTTTCCAGGTACATTAAATTTGTTGCTTTCAGTTTTTCAAATCATTTTAAAATCATGCTGTTCTGATTTGAGATCTGATACAACTTTTCTCGCAAAATTAGCTATCGTATGTTCCACTTTGTAACATTATACATGATGGTAGTCCTGTTTTCTTGGCTATGCTAAAGATATTGAAATACTGTCCTGCAATTGTCTCAAAGCTCCAATGCCAAAAATGTATATGACCAATGACAGGTAGCCACCATATCTGCAAACGGGGAGCGTGATATTGGTGAGTTACTTGCGAGAGCAATGGAAAAAGTTGGAAAGGAAGGAGTCATTACTGTAGCTGTAAGTTGATTTTTATCACACATCTAACAATTGTTGCAGGAAATTTAATTAGTATAGATTAATTTTCTGCTCAATACAGGATGGCAATACCTTGGATAGTGAAATAGAAGTGGTCCAAGGTATGAAGCTCGGCAGAGGTTACCTGTCTCCATATTTTGTCACTGATATTAAAACCCAGAAATGTGTAAGTTCCAATTCATGATCGTCCTTTCAATGGATAGCTGATCAGATATATAAATTTTCTGCATGCTTGTTTCAGAGTTTCCTCTTATATATACTTCTCCTTTATAATTGTCTTAAAATGACCTAATCTGATTTTTCCTTTTTTAAGGAACTGGAAAACCCATTGATCCTCATCCATGACAAGAAAATATCAGATGTGAATTCTCTGGTGAGAATACTGGAGCTGTCTTTACAAGTAAGTTCTGGCTAGTCTTCATAAAGATACGCATATAAGATACTGTTGATCCCATTTACCTAGTGTGATGGGTTGTGTTTATTTTAACAGAAGCGGAGGCCATTACTGATTGTTGCAGAGGATCTTGAGAGTGATATACTTTCCATGCTTATTCTAAACAAACATCGGGCTGGGCTAAAGGTACTTCTTAAGGTTATCAACCAGTTATGTGAAATCTTTGTATTAAGGCTGGTGTTGCGGCAATATTATTAGGAGGGTTTGTTTGAGTTGGAATCTGCACAATGGATGAGTATTTCAATTTGCAAATCCATGGGAATTTTATGTTTCGGTTCCTTGCCTATGTGACACCATCTCACTGTCTGTCAAAGTCATTTTTGATGTATGGCGGCACATATATTGTTACAAATTGAATTGTTTTTGCTATGAGTATGCTATGAAGCAACACTTAAATTCTCTGAACATTATTATTTTCTTCTTGTGTATGTTAATTTCAGGTCTGTGCAATTAAAGCTCCAGGTTTCGGGGAAAATAGAAGAGCAAATCTGGAGGACCTAGCCATTCTCACTGGAGGACAGGTGTGAGAAACACATTCATAGTTGGTGTACTTATGAGCTAAAGGATGAATATGCTGAGGCCGTTGTTGTAACTTCTGCAGGTTATCACAGAAGATTTAGGTTTAACACTAGACAAGGTTCAAGTTGATATGCTTGGTACTGCCAAAAAGGTTAGTTCACTTAGCTAGAATACTTTATATAGTTCTGGAACATACAAGGGATATTCATTTTATGACTGGAGGTTTATATAATATTTAGATCTCTGTCTCCCTTGATGACACCATTATATTACATGGCGGAGGCGACAAACAGATTATTGAAGAGCGACGCGAAGAGGTACATTAATGTTTCTGATAACTAGTTTTTAGTTTTAACTTTGTGAATAATCATATTATGGGATTTGTACTCTATTGACAGCTCAGGACAGCCATCAAGAACAGCTCGGCTATGTTTGATAAAGAAAAGGCGCAGGAACGTTTGTCTAAGTTGTCTGGCGGGGTTGCTATATTTAAGGTTAGTAAGACTTCCTCTGTTCAGTTCATTCATTGGTATAATTGTTGCTATGGTACTGTTGACTCATCTTCAATTTTCAGGTTGGTGGTGTTAGCGAGGTTGAAGTAGCAGAGAGGAAGGACAGGGTTACAGATGCATTGAATGCTACTCGGGCAGCTGTTGAAGAGGGAATTGTACCTGGTACATTGATATTGCTCATAATTATTACTGGACCGTTAACTCTCTTTTACATCCAAATGATGAAGTCTTCTTGCTAGGTGGGGGAGTTGCTCTTCTATATGCCACTCAGGCTTTAGAAAACATACAAACATCAAATGAGGATCAGAAAATTGGAGTTCAGATAATTAAAAATGCACTTAAGGTTAGTGAAACAATTGCGCTAGAGATTGAAGTTTACGTTTGATTTTTCTGGAATTTTGAGACTCTTAACTTGTAACTTTTCTCTATAGGCACCCACCTTTACCATTGCTTCAAATGCGGGCTATGATGGTTCTTTGATCATAAGCAAATTGCTAGAGAAAAATGACCCAAATTTAGGCTTTGATGCTGCTAAAGGTTAGTTCTCTTGCACATTGCTTATGACTCAAGTTTCTAAGTACAGTTTCTAAATTCTAGAGCAAGTAAAACAACATCAAATTATTTGCTTAATTTTGTGTTATTTTGAAATTAACAGGCGAACAGTTTTTGAACCGTAGTTTGTGATATACTTTCAATTGCAGGGGAATATGTTGACATGGTTAAAGAAGGAATCATTGATCCTGTTAAAGTAATCAGAACAGCGCTTCTAGACGCATCCAGGTAATTTGTCATGTTTGAATGTAGACGGCTACACAAAATAATTATATAGTTGGTAATCTGACATAGGTGAGTTGTAATGTTGTGCAGTGTCTCAATGCTTCTGACCACAACGGAAGCGACTGTTGTGGACCATCCAGAGGCAAAAAATCCGCCCTCTCGGGTACCCGAAATGCCTGACATGGACTATTGATTCTAGATGTTTACCTTTTAATGGTCATAGTATTATCATAATTCATAGGTGCCAAATATGCCTGAGATTAATTCTTTCACAGAATAAATACAGTACCAAGAAAAATTGTAGTTGTACCAGAATCTTGAACATCTCAAGACTGAAGAGATTGTATAAGTCAAGTCTACATTGTTTAAGTGTTTCCGTTTGTCGGTTTCAGAGGTCGGTGTTTTAAGCCATTCCTAGTGCATTCCGTATTAAGTTTGGAAATTATCTAATCCTTGAGCCTCGTAGGAAAAAAATTAAAAAAGTTTCAAACAGAAAATGCATTCATATATCGATTGATAACATTTAACGTACTGATGATCAAGTTTCAAACAGAAAATGCATTCATATATCGATTGATAACATTTAACGTACTGATGATCAGTTAGGTTACAACAAACATTTATCTCTCTATAGGCAGGGGCAACTCGCCAACTGGAACAAAATCAGCATCTACAAGAATCAGATGCACCATGAAGCAAGTCACATATAATAGAGGAACTGGGGGTATACCATTAGTAAAAAAACTATGGACTACTGTGGTCTCATTGACATTCTCCATCTTATTTAATCTTGTTTGTTGGAGCTCGAATATTCTGACCCGCTGCCAGTTCCGGTAACATCAGATGAAGCAGTTGACGATATGTTGCTGGTGGCATTATCTCTGTTGTGAAAGCTGCTAGATGGTAGTGCAGGATTTGCTTGAGGATTGGGAGTTGCAGGAGCTTGCCCCTGTTCAGCTAGCTTTCGGAGCAAGTTAGTGACCACGGGAATGAATTTTGTAGACAACGACAGAAGACCAGGAAGCTACACACAAAAGTAAGAAATCAGCAGAATGAAATAAAGATAACGAAGTGAATACATTCGGGTTTGGTTAGTGTCAGGTAGGCAGTGCTTGGCAAAACCATAATAAACTTTAAAATCTGCCTCTAAAAATATGATAAACAGTAACTCACAGCCCCATTTCGAAATTCTGCGGATATGTCCATCTGAACCCACAGAGCTTTGAAGAGCAGATAACCAACAAATATAACACCAAGGTACAAGGGATTTCTGTCATGACGTCAGACCAAACTTAGTTCAATGCATGAATCGTGTAAATAACAGACAAAAACTTTATATTATAAAAAACAACAAACCTAAGAAGAGTCATAAATTCATTAAAACCTAAGACCAGCATTGCAACAATGGCCCATGGAGGGGGCAACCAATTGTTATTGCGCTTGTTGGCTTCCTGCAGAAACAAAACAAAAAGTGCAAAACACAAATTTAAGTCCGTTCAGGATGACCAATAAACACAACAAAGATTTAGAGTTGATAGCTTCCACATGGAAATAAAAAAAAGATAAAGCAATTGTGCCTGAGCAGACATAGCCTGGGTGACACTGTATTCTGTTTCTGACTTGAACTGCCTCCACAATGATTTGCATTGGACGGGAGTAATTAATGTTCTCGAGACAGGGACCTAAAACAGTTCATAAACGACGAATGAGTTTACAAGGAACTTTAGAACTATATACAATAATATGCAAAACTCACATCTTCCCACTTGCTTGAGGCCAAAGGGTCACCATTCGTTATGGATCTGTTGCTTGATGCAGACCCAGGTGAGTCCACTAAAGCAGCTGAAAGAGTTTTTGTAATATTATCAGGTTCATCTTCCAAGCGAATTGCGGCCATGACAGAGAGCAACTTCAGTGACTGAAAAATATTAATTCATGATGGTAAGTTTGCTAAAGTCGAGATAAAAGAAAATCCTCATAAAATTTCTAAGATGATTTCATACAGCTGCACGAGCGCTTTTAGTGATTCCTCTAATGTCTTCCTTCCCGGTCCAAACACGGGGCATTGAGTCCGAGTCGCGACTGAACAAGGTCGTGAATCTACAAATATTCCATGGTGAGAATCGAATACAGAGGTGAGCAAACAGCTAGAGAAATTTAAAGTTGAAAAAAAGCTTACCTGTCCTTCATGCGTATTAGTACCCTCCCAGCTTCTTCTCTTGCTTTGGATTCAATCACACCTTTAGCAAAATTCTTGAGGTTAGTCAGCATTTCCTCCTTAGACTTGTCATCCATGTCAAAGCCAGTGAGTGCAGCAGCAAGTCCAGATACGGCTGATTCAGTCTCTCGATTGTAAAGTTTTCTGATGGCCGGCCAGGTGTCATCACCCGCTTCATCCAAAAGAGCTTCAACAGGCCCAGACAAAGCCCCGTCAATTTTTCCTGAGATTAACAAGGTAACCAATAAAGGTCAATAATAATTATTCAGCCACTTCATTGGTCGATGAACTGTTAGTCCAAAATCTATATTAGTCTAGCAATACTTTCTTATGAGCAAGCTACAACCCACTAGGTTGTAATGCTATAAGTTGTTTAATGAATCGCCCCAATATTGGCATTGGCTCCTAAATCATTACATTTATCATGGGTGACTCAAGTATTTAACATTTATCATCGATGCAAGGCAAGTTTCATATATTAGTTACAATACCTCATACATGGATGTGAGCTCGGTCAGCTTAGAAGCACGTACAGATGCCACATGTGCCTCAATGTCACGGCGAAGTTTATCTCTGACCTTAGATGAATCCCAGTTTGCCAGTGGGACAATGACATCTGTGACGAAAATACATCATTATTTATCTAAAGCTGCAAATAATTTCACATCTACTAAGTGCAGGTGACCGATAAAAGAATGGTACATCCAACAGATAATATACCCGCACATCCTTCGTCAAACTGAGCCATAAAAGACTCAGTGCAGTGTGTAGAGGCGGCAGAAAATCCCTCTCCGCTGTTCAAAGCTTTCTCAAATGCCTCTTTGAAATTTGCAAATGTTCTAGAGCGCAAGTGTCCCAGCATGGCTTGGAAAGCCGGTTGAATGAGCTGAATATAAAAGCAATTACAATACACAAAAAATATTACGCTTATGTATAAAAGTTTTTTTTACATTTCACGCTGTGTGTCCTAGTGTGCACGTAACAAACCAAAACATTAACAAATTCATCAGGTATTTACCTGCAAGAGTTTTTCTTCAAGCTGCTTTTGCTTTGACGTACGGACACCTTCATCAAAATACACAGCCTCAGAGTAATACCTAACAATTTTAGGATAAGTTCAAAATGGTGTTAGCATTGGTACTATTTAACCAGAAGAGAACATAAGCAAATTGAAGATATCGGTAAAACGCTAACAATGCCAAAATTATAATTCACACAAAATGAAAATGATGAGAAGTTGAGAACATGCTCACTCTGATAAACATGTGTCGAGAAGTGAACTAATCTTCTTCCCAAACCCCGAAACTGGACCGGTTTGAATAGATTCCTCGATATGACACCAAATCTGTGGAACACAAAAGATGTTATGTTGCAGATTTCTTTAACATTGATGTTACAAGATAAAAGAAACCCTTAAGCAAACCTCATTGGTAGTAAAATTCAAATATTTTTCATTTGCGATCTCTTCACAGCGAACTGTAGCCACCATGACCTATAAAGGAGAAAAAAATTAATGGCTGTATATTTATTCAAAAAGATCAAGTCAGTTTTCAGATTTCTTTACTTTGTGCGCAGGAAGGTCAAGATCCCGGTTCTCCTTGATAACTTTCCAAATCTGTTGTGCACTGAAAGAAAACCCTGAAGCAGGCACAACACCCCTTCTGTCTCCGGCAAGACCACCGGGAGCTATAGAATGGAAGAACCTTTGTCTCAGATTTGCAACCTTCATAAAAACGACGTGCTTAAAAAGTGCAAGATCACAAGTTACCATAATTCTACAGGCTCAAAAGTATGCTGTAGTTTGAAAGATTAACAGCCATATAGCAAATCCATAGCATCTCAGACTGGACATGTATTTATACCTGTTCTTTGAATTGATCTTCCTTCTCTTCATAACTAGAGAGTGCCACGACTTCGACCTAAATTTAGTTCAATTTATTACAAATGGAAACAAAATAATTCTTCTCAGTCGAAATAGCTAATTCTTGAACAAAACCTCACATTGAAAAATTCACTTAATGGTGTTTCCTTGTGGGACTCAGGTTTAGGAACGGAGTCCCATATCTGCAAACAATGGTTTCAATCATCAGAGAATTTCAAGTTGAATTAGAAAACAATAAATTTCAATTGTGTCACCTTTTGAATATCCTCCCGTAAGACTGGTTCCAGATTTTCAAGTGGTGTCTATAGAACAGAAGACATGCATATAATCGACATTAGTTTCAAGCGTGTACACATAGGAGAACAAAACATTTGGATCCATCCTCATAAAAATTATGTCATCAATTGTATGTGATAATACAATGGAACTCACCCTAGTTTTATCCCGTATGACAAACATCAATGTTGTTTTACGCGGACTGAATAATCTCATCATGACCTGCAATAAAGGACAAGGTGTAAGGATCAAACATGCAAGACCTTAAAACTTTGAAATAGTTATTAGCCTGAGCAAGCATAATGGGATACCTGGAACACGGTCTTCAAAAGAGGTTTATTTGCTGCCTGTTCTCGGCCAATATCATGGCACCACCTAACAGGAAATAGGTAGTTAATTGTGAAAAAATGATATCTAACTGTGATCAAATTACAATTTTCAAGCTTAACTTAGAGAAACAAATAACCTACATGTTGATTAACACAATATCAGAAACGGCAAGAGCAAACAGTGCACTCTGCTTCTCAAATGCGGTATCATCCTGAACCAGTGAGGACATGACACGTAAGGAACCAAAAATAGTAAATCACCCATGATGATTCAAGAACGTCTTATTAAAGCTAAAACATTGGTAGGATAATATAAATGTCTTTTTGAACAATGATATAAAACAACTGCAAGAGATCGAAGAAAGGAGCCAAATTATAATATTATCAATGAAGAAGCATAAGTGATCAAAAGCACACAAGCATACCTCTCCACGTTCTCTTCCATCAGTACCCTCCAAGTCCATGACAATAGTACAAGGTTCAATGCCAGCACACCTAGCCATCCAGATACCTTTGGTTGTTTGAGACCTGAAATTGTATAAGTAAAATAGCAGTTAACATATTTGTGTATGCAGTTTTTAGTAAGGATCGGCAATGTGATACATTCACCAAATTTGTTGTACTACATACCTTCCTTTAAATGCATCCATCTCCCTGAAGTTCGTCCCGAACAAATGATTTAATAGGGTACTCTTCCCTGGGATTATTAATAGAATAGATTGGCATGTATGCACCAAAGAAAAACTACGAAATGGTTTACAGAGTTTACAATAACAAAGTTAAAAAAATACCGCTGCTCTGTGGACCCATAATGGAGACAACTGCATAAGATAAACCACATTCGGCCAACTTGACTTCTTTCATAAAATTTTCAAGCCCTGATACATTGAACTCACCATCTCCATCAATTAGCTGTGTTGAACAGCAATGATCTGCTGAACCTGAAAACTCAAAAAAACAAAAAAAATCCTGTAAACTCAAAAATTAAGGCGTACAATCTAATGACAGCATATATGCTCGTAAAATTGAGCACAACCCTAGTCCAAAGCTCTAAATGCAAATACAACATCTAATTAGGCCGTTGATTTTGATTTTTGATTATAAAGAAACTAACTTTAACATTGATCCAAAATCAGTTACACAAACAAAACTCCCAAATCTCACAATCACATCTTTAACGGTCTTCTTAAACCACTTGAACAATAGAAACCGAAATGAAGCATCGAATCTTATTTAAATCAATCAAAAGCAAAACAGAGAAACAAAATTAGAATTGAAAAAAAAAGACGCCGAAGAAGAAAACCTACCCATGATTGAAAGCAAACGACTTGTCGCGAGCTACTGATTCGATGGCGTCGGAGTAATTGGGATTAAGATTGCGAATCGGAAAATGGGAAAAAAGCGTAGCGGAGAGACGATCGATCAATCTCGAAATCGAAATAAATTTCACTTTATTCCTTTTTTGAAGTTTTGTTTTTGTTTTTTATTTGAAGAAAATCTTTTTATAAAATTAATTTAAATAAAATTGAAATTATATTTCATAAATATTGGTGACGTCAGCTAAAATTTGGAGAGCTGAAATTGTATTGGTTGGATGACAAAATTGTATTTTGTAAATAAATTTAATAAATGTCGACCAGATTTTAATATTGATCGGGCCCCACGACCAACCGACTCATCCAGCAATTTCCAGAAAAGTCTTTGTTCATTTATTTTATCGATTTTAACACTCTATTTTAAGTTTTTAACACTCTATTTATATGTTGTAATTAAAGGCTCAATTTACACTACGGACGATATTCATTTTTTACGATACTGTCATCAAAATGATATGCTGTTTTTATTGAGAAATTTATAAATTTTGGGAGAAAAAATTAATCATTTTGAATGCTTGAAAGCGAATAAACATATAAAACACTAAAAAGAAGTGAATAAATATTAGAGAATAAAGGGAATATCATTTTGTAGACTAGAAAATTGACGGTCTGAAAGTTAAAAAACACAAACTTCTAATTTTCCTAAAATTCTATGAAAAAAATACTCATTTTAAATAAGTGTCAAACAATCAAATATTAAATTAGGTTTAGTAGTGATGCGAGGGTTAGTTTAGTTAATAAGAATCGGAATCATAAATGTTATTAGTGGAATTAATTTGAGTTCGGTCTTATTTTTGCAGGCAGAATGGCGATTGTCTTGAAACTTGTACCTTATTTAAAACTTTTATATTGAAATTTGTAAAAAAGTGGCTTATTAATCAGAGAAATCCTAGTTTTTTCGATACTTCATGTGATATTTGGTTAATTCGTTATTTAATTTGAAATTATGAACTAAAGAACATGCATATACGGAGTAAATGGGCCAATAAAATAGGCCATTTACAACTAGGCTGGTATCTACTACAGAAACTTAATTCCAGTACATACACAGCTTAATCAAAAAAATTACATTTTAGTGAAAGATCTTTTCATATTTACAAAACGGTGAGTTTCACAGCAAAGCTCGTCCCTCGTCTTGCACAATTTCTAGGTCTTCAAAGTCCACTGAATCCGCACTCGCCGCGCGCGAATCTTATTCAACCTCGAGCGAGCACAATGAGCCGCTACGATAGCCGCTCCACTGATCCGACCTCGTACCGTGAAAGAAAAAGGTAAGCTTTTTCCAAATTAGGTTTGTTGTGTTGAAATGGAGCGTGTGTTGAGGAATTAGGGTTTTGGATTTTGCAGTGATTCGGGTTTTGGAGGAGGGTCGGGTAATGAGGGAGGGTCGATGGGGTCAAGTAGAGTTGATTTGGAGGGTAGTGAGTCTGCTAGGAAATCTGATTGGGATGGATTGACTCCATTTGATAAGAATTTTTATGTGGAGTCGCCAGCAGTTGCCGCTATGACGGATAAAGAGGTGGAGGAGTACAGAAGGCGAAGGGAGATTACTGTTGAGGGGCCAGATGTTCCCAAGCCTGTTACTAAATTTTCCGACGCTGGATTTCCAGGTAATCCATTTGCTAAGTTTCTGTTAATTGAGCTTTATTTAACATTTTAATGCAGCTTGTTTGTCATGCATTACTTAAAGGTTGTATGTTTGATTACATATATTTAACATAGTCAAGTGTTTTGGATGAAATGGCCTTGCTATGTTTGTTAATGATACTATTTGTTGGATATGTGTTGCCACTGCTTATTTGAATGCTTGTTTTAGATTATGTACTTGAAGAAGTTTCAAAAGCTGGGTTTAAAGAGCCGACAGCTATTCAGTCACAAGGATGGCCTATGGCATTAAAGGGAAGGGATCTTGTTGGTATTGCTGAAACTGGTTCAGGGAAGACTCTTGCATATTTACTGCCTGCAATTGTTCATGTCAATGCCCAGCCATTTCTTGGTATTTCTCTCTATACTTAGCTCGTTATGCCATTTTTGTTACTTCATTTACTGATGTCTACTTTTCACTGTAAATGATTTTATTAGCTCCTGGAGATGGGCCAATTGTTTTAGTATTGGCTCCAACCCGTGAACTTGCTGTGCAAATACAAGAAGAGGCTACAAAATTTGGTTCATCGTCAAAGCTTAAAAGTACTTGTATTTATGGTGGTGTTCCTAAGGGGCCTCAAGTTCGGGATCTTCAGAAAGGTAGGTGCTGACAGAGTTTGAATGACTTTTCCCCCACACGGGTGAGAACTTGATATTAGATAATCATTTTGTTTTTCCAACTTATCCAGTTCTGGATATCGTACCAATGAGTATAATCAGTCTTTCCGTGGATGTTCTTGTGAGATAACAGGTGTTGAGATTGTTATTGCCACTCCGGGTCGGTTGATTGACATGTTGGAATCACACCACACTAACTTGAGAAGGGTAACCTATCTTGTGTTGGATGAGGCTGATCGAATGTTGGACATGGGATTTGAACCGCAAATGAAGAAAATTGTTTCTCAAGTATGTACATAAATGAAATTTCTACACATGACTTTGTTACTTCCTTTGCCGCATTTAGTATGATGACAAAGAGTTATTTGTATTCAATACTGGGTATTAGGTTTGAAAACAAACTATTCTTACTGCTCCACTGTTTCTTCCCTGTTCCGTCGCCTCAGTCCAAACATATAAAGTCATAAACATCTATATAGCACGTTTTTACTGCAATTCCAAGTGTGTAAACTGCATTTAGTAGTATAGTTTTTGCAACTGAGTTGATCCTTGTTCCAGCTTCAGCTTGATCCCTTCAGAATACTGTCACCTTTCTTATATGTGTATTGTTTCCTCACAGATTCGGCCTGATCGTCAGACATTGTACTGGAGTGCTACCTGGCCCAAGGAAGTAGAACAACTTGCTAAACAATTCCTTCACAAACCATATAAAGTGAGATACTTTTCCATTTGTAAACCCCTTAATACAATTTCCACATACTCCCGGTTGGTTGGTGATCATATTTGTCTTGGATATTTTCCCAAATTGCTTTGTGCAGGTTGTCATAGGTTCCCAAGACTTGAAAGCTAACCACTCAATTAGGCAGTATGTGGAAATTGTTTCAGAAAATCAGAAATACAACAAGTAATGCATTCTTCAATAGTTTTACAACTATTTTATCACACCTATCATTGTTTCTTATGTTATTTCGGAATTCACGTGTTTCACCATATCATGCTTAGATTGGTGAAGCTGCTGGAAGACATCATGGATGGCACCCGGATACTAATTTTTATGGACACTAAAAAAGGGTGCGACCAAATCACTCGACAGCTTCGCATGGATGGCTGGCCTGCCCTGTCTATCCATGGAGATAAAAGTCAAGCTGAAAGGGATTGGGTGTTGTCTGAATTTAAATCTGGGAAGAGTCCCATAATGACAGCTACTGATGTGGCAGCACGGGGATTAGGTATGTATTATGACAACCTCTTCTAAGTTATTAATGTGATTTATGTTCAGAGTGCAGAAGATTTCATATTCCACTCAAAAACTTGTGCAGATGTGAAGAATGTGAAGTATGTGGTCAATTATGATTTCCCTGGATCCATGGAGGATTATGTCCACCGCATTGGTAGAACAGGAAGAGCAGGAGCAACCGGCACAGCCTACACGTTCTTCACAGCTGCAAATGCCAGGTTTGCAAAGGAACTCATTGGCATACTGGAGGAAGCTGGGCAAAAGGTGAGCCCTGATTTGGCTGCAATGGGTCGTGTTGCACCTCCTCCACTAGCAGGTCAGTGTTTTGCATATATTAAACTCTTTGCTTATCTAATAAGCTCCCTCTCAATTTTTATGTTTCCTATGTTACCATCAATCAGGTGGATTCCGTGACAGAGGGAGAGACTACGGTAGCAGTGGCCGCGGCCGCTCGGGGAAATGGTGACTCCAGATGAAAAGTGATGTTATGTAGATTTAGAGATCATGTGGTGTATCAATCAATATGTTTACAATCAAGTCTTCATCATTCAGTCAACTAGCGTTCACCACAATCCACATGGAGTTCATTTTGTCACAAATGCTTGCAATTAAAAATTAAAATTGGTAATCGGATGGACTTGCCCATGAGTTTTTTTTAATATTTAAATACTATCTCTAAAGAATATCCACATCTATCTGGATTTGTCGACGCTTCGGACACACGCACCTCGGTTGTGCTGTAAATCAATAAAAGCTTTGCTAGCGACGACTTTGCTTGCGATCGCACGCAACCACCGCCACCATTGTCGACGATGGAATCTCCCCCGCCGCAACCTCCTGTGAAGCAGTCGTTTCTTCAGCGCAACAAATACCTTTTGCCACTGCTGTTGACCGTCAACGTTTCAGCTGGAGGTATCGACAACTCGCATATCTTTTTCAGTTATTAGATCCATCGTCGTCATCATCATATGTGTGAAAAGATCTGGTTATAAAATGAATCCTATGATTTCTGGAAATGTTAGAAAAGTTAGGGTTTTATAAATTTCTCTGATGAGATTGAGTGTGCAAGGGTCACTAGGAGTTGATTGATATTGATAATGGATCCATATTTTAGGTGTTTATCTCGTGCTGATCTATGTTTCGTTCTGAACCAATTAAGCAACATTCATACGTTAATTAAGTTATCATGGATTATGTAGTCCTGTTGATGATTCTCTTCGAGCTGATGTAGTGATGTGAGAGTTAGTGACATTAGTTGTGTATTTTTTAGTTTCATTGAAATTGATCTCATACCTAACTACCTAATAAGTCTGAGTTCTGTGAGACATGTCTCTTTTCTAGTGATAACTCATGTTGCTAATTGATGTATCACGTGGTAAGAAGATAGGTTTGACATGTCCATGGGTTTCAGATACAATAGTTTGGCTCGTAGTTTGATTGGTGTGCTTGGTCCTGATGTCTCGTGAATGTTACATGATCTGCTTGATGTTTTATCCCTTGGCCATGCCTCTTTTATCATGACATTTGAATATTATTTAAATACATCCTCCAGCCTCCATTTGGATGCAGGAAATTTTTGAGGAAAAATTGAAGGGATAGTAAACAAGATAATATTCTCTGGTATTATTGAGAGGAAAAGTTTCTTTTGTTTCTTTGATATAGTTGTTAGTTTCATTGAGCAACCAAACACACATACATCATTTCCTCTAAATTTCTTCTTACCAAACTGAGACAGGTTTCCAAAACTCTTGATTATTGGCATGTCAGCATAGTGTTTTTAAATTTTTTAAGTGTACTACATAGTACATACGGAATTATTTCCATATGCTTAAATTTTTGTTGCTGCACCTTGCAGCTTACTTGCTTCTGAAGCCTAAAGAGAAGGCAACCGATGCTGACAAACCAACCACCACAATAACTCAAGCTCCTACTTCAGCTGTATCACCTCAGGTTGAAGCCACACCGCTACCCACTCCTACCATCTTAGAGCCTGTCAAAGCTCGTGATCCTATACCTGAAGAACGGCAGCGTGAACTGTTTAAGTGGATACTGGAAGAGAAAAGGAAAGTCAAGCCTAAAGATCGAGAGGAAAAGAAACGCATTGATGAAGAGAAAGCCATTCTGAAGGAATTTATTCGCGCAAAATCCATTCCTACCATATGACCAGTTTATATGGTGTACTGTCATCAAATTGAGTACAGGTTATTGAATACTTGTTCTTGACAATTTATGTTCAAACTTATCAGCATGTGTATGAATTGTCTGTTCTCATTGTTTCCAAATGATATTCTGCATATATGCATCTCCACAGCATAATCAGAGTTCTTACTGTACGTTTAATTTGACATTCAATTCAAGCAGTGCATTAAGACAACCATGTCTTGTTTCTTACAAGGTGCAAACTATATACAAAACCAGGCAATAGGACTAAATATAAAAGGATTTGTAAATGATCATAAAAAGAGTGGAATTACATGTCTAGACTTTGATGTACATACACCTCGTGTTGTTTTTATTGACATCAGTGTCATATCTTGAGAAGTAAGCTAAAACCCTTTTCCAATGTTTAATGTAAAAGTGGCTGATCTGACCAACTCCTTCCGCTACAATTTCCCACCTCGTATCTCGGAGTCATCATGCTTGGGTCCATCACCACGTCTCCTTCCAGTATTCGCAAAACCTATATACTTGATTCAGTTAGCTCCACAGGTTATAATCGACCACACCATCATTTGCTAGTCAGCTTTCCTTGTCATATAGTTACAAGTTTGCATTACTAAAAAACTAGAACTTTTCATCAAAATGTATACTGATTATGCTTCATAATTTTGTTTGTTACCTGAGACATGCGGGGCCGTACTTGGGGATCTCGTCTAATGCACAAAGATGCTGCATGTAACATGCAATAAACTTCCTGTTCTGAGTAATTCTCCCCAAGCCTTGGATCAATTAAGTCATCAATAGCATAACCTTCCAACAATGGACGAGCCTGGTTGATTAAAAACAAACAAATTAAGATTTATAAGCACCCTTACTAATAGAGAAGTCATACATAAGAATTGACTAGTTTTTACGCATACCCATTCTGTGAGGCACTGCTGACCCTTGGGCCTATTGAGGTCTACAGCTTTCCGTCCTGTTACAAGCTCAACCAAGACCACTCCAAATGAATATACGTCTGCTTTTTCTGTGATTTGACCACTTTGCGCATATTCTGGAGCCAAATACCTGCAAGGGAAACCAATGATCATTATTTCAGTAATTTGACCGGTAGCTTAAATCACGAAGTATATATTGTTGGACGAAAAAAAGTTAACACGTGAATAATGTTAAGCTAACCCAAATGTTCCGATGACTCGTGTGTCTACTCCTGTATCTCCATCAGGTTGCCATCTTGCTAATCCGAAATCTCCAACCTGCCAGCACAATTTAAATATTCAGTCACATGTTGTACATTGCAGCGATGTTGAAGGAGCCACTGGCATGTTAAAATTCAATACCATTGGTTCAAAATCATGGGTAATTAGGATGTTGTTGGGTCGCATGTCGCGATGAACAATGCAGCCCACCCTGCATTCTTCATGGAGATATCGCAATCCTCTAGCAGCTCCAACAGCAATCTTCTGCCGTGCAGACCATTTTAGTAATTCCTTGCGTCGTCCTGACAAAGAAAATACTGATAAGAACCAACTGAAAGATCAAATTCCTCTAAAATACAAATCAATATTCTTTTTTGGAGTTACCATAGAGATGTGAATCTAATGACCCGTTGCAAATATACTCATATACAAGCAATCTTCTTTTGTTCTCGATGCAAAAACCAATCAGCATGACAACATTTCTGTGTTGGGCGCAGCTCAGGACCTCCACCTCTGAACAGAACTCATTATCCCCTTGCGAACTAGCCAATTTGTGCTGTTTTACAGCGACTGCTTGGCCATCAGGTAGCACACCTCGGTGAACAGATCCATACCCTCCTTCAGCCAAGAAATTTACTTGTGAAAAGCCATCAGTAGCAAGCTCCAGCTCAGAGTATGAAAACCACCTCGGTGGCTTTCCAAATATAGGAGCTTTGTGTTGACAAATGGAACATAATGGAGGAGGCCCTGGAGGCGCGCTTCTACAAAGTGAAACTGCGTCTCTCACATTTCCACTGAAGTCTACTGCTCGGTCATGTTTGGAGAACTTATTACGCAATGTTTTGTTAGCCGAGATTTGAACTTGATCATTGAAACTGTGTTTTGATGATTGGCCTTGTGGATTGAGAAGTTCTTCCATCCAAGGCTGATATCTTAAGCTTGTGGAAGCCGACAAGTTTTCACTCTCTGTGTCTGAACTTGATTCGTGAAGTTCCTGTTCTTCCAATATTGTTTGGGACCCTCCTTTATTCAAATCCCCGTTTTCAGTTATGAAAAATGGTGACGTTCCCAGATCAGAGCTGGAAACTGATGACGTTCCAGCTTCAGTAATCGTGAATGGTGTCCCAAGCTCGGGACTACTTATTGGAGTCCCAACAATCCCTCTGACGGACTTCAAAGAGTTGGTTTCTTTAGAGTTCCGGTCAGATGCCTTTTCTGACTCGGAAGGCAACGAGCATGCTGTCTCAGTTTCTTTCTTAGGGGATCCAACTAAATTTAACCGAAGCACTTTCGGTTGTGAATGCTTCATTACAACAATATTGCATTGCAGTTCTTCCATGCAACACTTCTCCTCAGATTTAAGCTTTCTGTTAAACGAATAATTTGTATATAAGATTCTGTTCCCAAAAGGATAATTTTTATTCATTTAAAATTACTGATGCCGAAGTGGAAGATCATAATCTAGAGATTCTTACTTGTCCAGCACAACCCAACTAGCTTGAGCCTTCTTAGCCTCAGCTGCGACGGCTCCGTATGGGGTCCCTGATACAACTTTTATCTTCACATTGATCTAATGACCAGAAGACAATGAAAGAGAGTTGGATGGCATAGGAAAATATGAAAGAAAGTGAGGAAAGAAAAGACAACCAACCAACCTTATCGGGATCGTATACATCTTGTAGTCGTAGAACCATCTGAGAGAATGAATCTGTAATATCATATTTGTGCTCGGAACTTGTCCCAGTTTGAGATCTTCGACGACCACTAGCACAATCACCGGCAAACCTCGGGAAACTCCATTTTCGGCCTGGAGATTAAAGACAAGGAAAAATTGTCAGAAATATCTGAAAAGTTTCCCAAGTCACATTGCATATGAACTGGGGATCTGATTGTAAGATCTTGTGTCGCTAGGGATAGACCTGAACTTTGAGCAGGGACAACCACAAGCAATGTGATGCAATCTCCAGGCTGAACAACATGTGTCAGAGCCCACACCAGGGCGTTCTTAGGCACCTCTTTCGAAGACTTGACCGCAACAATTACCTTCTCAGAAGTAGTTGAGCCTTTCACTTTCTCCACAGTACATCGACTTTGTTGCACACTCATCTTTTCAGGAGCCTTCAACATCCCTTAATGCAAATTCTCAAAACTTGAAACCTTCAATCCAGGGTGGATGAACAAAAATCCAAGCAATTATGTTTCCCATAAACAACAAAAGCTACGCATTATTGCTCAGTACAGGCTGTGGCTAATTTGACAAGATGTTTCTTCAACAACCAAAATCTTCTTTCTTCCAAGTGACCCAAGAATATTCAAGTGACAAGACCCTTTTCACCACTGCACTTGAACACTTGAATGCCTCTTAAAAGACCTGAGACTATCAATCAGTTCAAGTATCAACAGTCCGTCCTTAAAAGCTCAATTCATAGTACGCATTAGAAGCAAGAAGAAACTTTCATCAATAACTCCCAACAGCTTGTCCCCTAAAACTCTAATGCAATGCAATTACTAACACTTTCAGATTCACAAAGCCTTGAGGAATCTACAAAGAGTAATACAACAAACCACTCTTATTCATCAACAACAGTACATCAGTACATCACAATAAGATGCCCCTACACAACCACCAGACTTCTATTCAACAGTGAACCAAAGTCAGCTTTTTAAGGCTTCCAGGCCACCAGGATAAATCAGTGACATCAACAAGAAGTAAAAGAAGATAAGAGGTTCTAAAGGGATTTCAGTACCATTCTGAATATGGAATATGTCCAACATAGACAGATCATATCATTGAAATGACACAAGCAAACCTGAAAATCTGAAATAAAACAGCTCCTGTTCAACCTTCAATCTCAAACCACACACAAGTTTCTCAATCTCAATCTCCTCCACTCAACTGACCCAACCCAACACATCTCAAAAACTCAATCAGCAGTTAATGCACAAAAGTCAAGACACCCATCTCATCAAAATCAAAACTTAAACAATTTCAAATAAAAAAGCAAAGACCTTTAAATCAAAAACACTGAAACAAAATCTGGGTTATAAAAAAGGCCGCACCTTTACAATGAAACACCGTTAGCCGCTCAGGCAGGAGAGTTTTAAATCAAAGCACGAGGAAATTGAAACCCCAAAATCATCATCACGAGACGTGAATGAGATTGATTACAGCGAAGAGGGAGAGAGAGAAAGAGTAGCATCTGGTCCCTCCTGGAAATACAAGTTTCTCTAAACAGCATAAACTTCCAAAACTCCAAGCTATGAGAAATCAAATCGAAAATGTGACCCAATTATAACGAAGGCATCACTTAACAGGAATCGACAGTCTGAGGTCTGAAGCTGAAATCAGTTATGTGATTCTGTGAGAAGAAGCTGGCGATGATGATGATGATACATTTTATTTTAATTGCGATTAAGTCCTTCTCGTTTCATTAATTACAGAGTAAGACCCGTATTTCAAACGGATGACAGAAGCAGACACACGTTGTAGAGTACAAAATAAATGTTTTACTACTATATTTTTTAATGAATAAGTACTAACTAGGTATTGACCCGCTCAGTGCGCGGAGTGATGAATTTAACGAAATGTATTTTTATATAATTAATTGAAAAATAAAATTGGGGTCTTCGGTAGTTTTGAACTCGGGTTATGTTGGGAAAAACATCTCCATCTTTATACTATAAATTCTGAAAAACTTCCTTGAAAACGACATTCATGGTTGAATTTTGGGGTATGCCATCCTTGTCGACAATAAGAATTTTTAAACATTTCCTCGACGTCACCCTAGACACAGCAACATACAATTGTCCATGTAAAAATACTGGGCGGGGCGGATACAAACCAACTCTTGCTAGAGTTTGTCCCTGGCTTTTGTTGATGGTCATTGCAAATGCAACTTTAAGCGGAAACTACCTACGCCTCATTTTGAAAGGAAGCTTAGTATCAGAGGGTGTTATCAGCATCCGATGTAAAAATACTTTTTCTCCAACTCGAGTTCCAGTAATAACATTTGCTTCCACAATATGATTTGCCAGTTGGGTTATCTGCAACCTAGTTCCATTGCACAACCCATTTGTAGGATCAAGATTCCTTATAAGCATAACAGGTGTACCAATCCTTAGTCGTAGCTCGTGATTAGGCAGCCCAGATGATTTAATACTATTCAACAATTTTGGGGAGAAAAAAGAGTCATCCTTCGAGCTCGTATCTGAAGGATCAATACTATCAGAGCTTAGATAAATCCTTTCAACACCTGCATAAGATAGCCATATGGAAAGAATCATGCTTTCTGTAATGAAAACATATTAGGTAGTATGAATCATATTAGAATATTTAAATACCTGTCAACCGATCAAGCATATAGTTGTTGATAACATCCACATCTTTGTTGGTACGACACAGTATAGCCCTTTCCTGGAAGAACAATGGGTCATTTGAATCCTTGAATGCGTTTCCATAAATTTCTGAAACAATAGACTCGATAGGATCATTGCACTGAGTAATCAGAATATCTTTTGGAATGTCGACAATGGTTTCCCCACTATTTGGCTCATTAATCTTGCCATCTCCTAAATCCAATATCCATTGAGAAAATTCCTTAATATCCTCTGCTCGTACACTATCAGATTCGCTAAGGAGCCTCATGTTTTTGGTTAGACGCAAAACCCTACAATGTTTCCACAGGTATGAAGAATTAATGGCGGCCATAACTAACATATAATTAATTTGAATAACATATATTCATCACTTAACAACCATCGGATAAAATCATGATTTGAGGACATTTAAAAGCAATTCAAAAAAGAATAACTCCTGATTTTTAGCCTAAACTGAAATTTGAATAACATATATTTATCACTTAACAACCATCGGATAAAATACATGATTTGAGGACATTTAAAAGCAATTAAAAAAAGAATAACTCCTGATTTTTAGCCTAAACTGAAATTTGAATAACATATATTCATCACTTAACAACCATCGGATACAATACATGATTTGAGGACATTTAAAAGCAATTCAAATCTTGTAAAAAATCACGTTAATTTGGAATTAAGATTAAAATCATGATTTGGAAACATTAAAGTGTTATATTTATACACTTGGAATTAAGAATACGAATATCATGATTTGAGGACATTTAAAAGCAATTCAAAAAAGAAATTTGTGTGCAACCAATTTTAAAAAATTGTTAAATTTAATTTTGTGTGCAACCAATTTTAAATTTGTGTGCAACCAATTTTAAAAATTGTGTGTAACCGATTTTTAAATTTGTGTGCAATCAATTTTAGAAAATTGTTAAATTTAAATTTGTGTGCAACCGATTTCTAAAAAAATTCTAAAAAAATTCTAAATCGGTTACACACAATTTTTAAAAATTCTAAAAGCCAGCCAATCAGAAAAAAAGGAAAAGAATTCAAAATTCTAAAAAAATGACACGTAGGCCAAATTGCTCACACGGCGAAGTCCAATCATACTTCTCTTTTAATATATATATGATCAGTTATTTAATAAAGAAATGTTTTATTTGAAGATCTAAAAGATAATAAATGTTTTTATACGGAAGAACTAAAATTAAATTATTAATTTGATTAATCCGATGTTGAGATTAAAATTAATTTTGTATAATTTACGGTTAGATTTGTAAAATATATGGAGTTGATAAATATTTTTAAATTTAAATCTTAGTTAAATTGTTAAAAATTGGCGATCAAAATTATATATAACCGTCCTATTGAGTAAAGTTCAAAAAGGACATCTAAATATATATATGAGACCGTAGAACATGATCTCGATCGTTGAGTACTAATAATCCAACGGATGAGATTTTATCTTAAATAAAATCGTCAAACTCAACCTCTAGGATTTTTTGCAAATTCAACCGCTCATTTAATAAAAATCAACTTTAATCTCAATCGCATGTTAATCAAAATCAATGACTGAAATTAAGTCCTTCCGTCTCATATATATTTAATATTTCTCCAGAACTCGGTCATATAAATATGTTTGTCGATGAACTATTCCGTATTTAGTCTTTTGTGTCGTGGTTAATTGATTACTGACAGTGACACTAGTGTTTTCTGCACATAAATATGTGCATGTAATTTTAATTTCATAATATAGTTAAATGAAATAATTATTTATTCAATGTATAAAATTAGGGATTCAAGTGGTTTTTTAAAAACTACAAATCATCATTGAATGAATAATGAGAGGTGACGGTTTGGGAGATCGTGGGTGACGGTTTGAGAGGTGACGGTTTGAGAGGTGACGGTTTGGGAGATCGTGGGTGACGGTTTGGATGACGGTTTGAAACCATCAAAAACTGCTCCCGGATTCTTAATAGGGAGATGAAATAAATGGTTTTTGAATTAATTAAATAGTATTAAATGTGCAGGTGAAAAAGTTGCGAAATTAAATAAAAGGTAGATATGTTGGCTTGCTAGACATTCAAAGCGAACCGGACTGAGTAACCGTTTGAGACTTCAATTCAAATCGAGCATGGGCCCACTTACTGTGATTAGCCGTCACCGTTAGAACACAGCTCCAATTCCCGATGTCCGTTAACTCTTACTATATCCTTCCTACGTCCGTCAAGTTTAGTTTAGGGAGTGAATTATATAGTAATTAAAGAAAATATTATTTTAAAAAATTCAATTTAAATGAGATTATCACAATTAGTTTAATTTTATAAAATTATAAAAAGATTATACAAATTTTACAGTTTAAATTAAACTATTATTTTGTTGCACAGGTAAATTTTTGCATAGGTAGTGAACAATATAGTTAGGATAATTTCATTAATTATATTTTAATCAAATAAAATATAATATAGTAATTATGGAATTAAATAGAGGTATTTTAGAAAACCATAATATGGCTTCAAAAATAATTTGTAATAGGAGGCTTTGTGCTTTATATATAGTATAGATATGATTTCATAATTATAAAGCTCTCGTTCACTCATATTTTGATGTGTGCATAATCACCATCATTACATTTTAAAATCATTCCACACTATTACGTCTTATGAGGTAGGATTAGGTAGCACGATAAATATTTGAAAGACGGAAAGACATGATCTCAACTGATGATTTGAATATGCTAGATTAAAATTAAAGTTGGTTTTTAAATTAATTAGGCGGTTGGATTTGTAAAAACACGGCTGGTTGAACCGTTGAATTATAAGTAATCAACTGTTGATATCATATTTCACCGTCTTACAAAAAATCACATGTCCTCCTTAAACTTCTTCCAACGTCTTGTAATCTCAACCCAATATGATATATATTTATATTCATTTTATAGTATATCAAAACCTTGGCATTTTATGTATCTAATAACAATTTGACTAATTAAATTGATTGAGAATGAAATAAAGGAGACATACATGATACATAAAAAATGAGTTGTTGGCTATGTGAATAGCTAAAAGCTATGGTTTTAGGTAAAACAAGTTGTTGCGGGCGTGTCCAAAGGGTTTATTTGTCTTATTATGACTTTGATATTGAAGCTAAATAGATTAGGTTATACCTAAAAAGGGGGCAAGAGCCCTCAATTTCAGAGTGTCTAGGGGTCCATCTCCACCCAAGAACATGTTCTTATAGCAATGAAATTTGTAGCTTTAAGACTTAGAGGTCCCCAAGTGCTTGGTATTGAAATGCCAACATGTTAATTAATGATATCCCATTGTGCAATGTGCATGGATGGTAGCACAGTAACATAGATCTTTAATTTAATGACAACTTTCCAAAAAAATTGAGTTTAAGCTATACTTACTAGCAGACAAGTTTAGACATGTTACTTGAATATGACTGCACTGCAAGAATAAGAATGCATAGCTAAATGACTTGAATGTTCCTTGAAGGCACAAGGGTTGTAAATTCATAAATATGTGATTGCAGTGATTCATGTCCAAATAGACAATAAGATCTTAGAAATGTGAAACCTTATTGAATGCAAAGGTGGGTCTGGTCACACCGGTGGCAGAATGTACGTGAGAGAGAGCAGAGCCTTTATTATGTTTAGCTAGGGCAACATGCATGCCAGGATGTATAATTTCATTCAAGTCACATTCACCTACAAATATTAATGACATTCAATATTCATATGATCTTCTTTCTTTAAATAAAGCCAGATAAGTAATGATTCGGTGTAGTTTTATCGTACTATCTCTATAATTAACGATAAACTGTAAAACTATATTGAAACAATTCTCAATCTGATCCAAAAGTCGTAGTCTTGCTCTTGCAAATTGTCAACTCTCTAGTCTCTACTTTCATGTTACTCCCCCTCTTGAAATGTGTAGTATTTGACTAACTTGAGCTTATACACTTTTCAAAACTCGTACGTAGTTTGGTTTGGTAAAATGAGAGGTAACATTACATCTGAAGGACAATCAATCCAGTGTATTGATGAGTCTCTGCCAGCTGTTGTTTTTTGTACATCTAAACATTAGAACTTGTCCCTACTTGAATGGGAAACAATTCATTAAATAGTGATCTGACTTTGCTAGACCTAGACGTGTTGTCCACTTAGTCTGCCTGGTCACTTGGTTGGTTAATGGTTAGACACTTTTTAGGGCTTCTGCTATGAGTCGTCTCTACTTGGCTTACAAACCTAACTGGTATTTGTGACTGCAAGGAAACGTTAAGAAAGTCCTTTTCGTCGCCCACTAATTGATATACATGGACAGCTCTCCTAGGCCATCATTCATACTTGCATTGTCCTTCTCCGATCCATGTTCCTTATTCATGATTACACTCTGTCTCGACTACCCTTCCTGGACCATTAGAGATTCATACGCAGTCTTATCCCTGGTGCATATTTCTATCACCATATCTGATACATATAATCCTCTTCACCCTCGTGGAGTGCAGTCCCAATGTCCCATTAGTTTACAATCAACTTAGATCTTGGCATCATATTTTCATAAGAAAATCATGTTTTATATAAATATGTTTACTATGCATAAATCAGATATTTGAGAAATTATTCACGAAGATTTTTCATATAGTTGGTCAGCATTTACGAGTTCTAATCTATTGAGGGAACAGCGGTGATGGAGCACATGCATGCAGATCGATGAAGACAACCCTACAAAGTGTCTTACAGTAATATGTCATAATTGTCCTGCATATATATTGAATTATTCACATGTTCTCGCCAATCAATCAACGTGACTTCCTCCCGCATCATCATCAACTTACACAATCAACATATGCTCCCTACGGTGCCATGCATGGACCACTGTTAAAGTGACCTCCTCTAATTCTTTATTTTTGAAACAAACACCAAGCTGCCCTTCCTGGTCGTTTTGATTCGATCGACTCTTATATAATTTCTGATGAATCACAATATGCTAATAAGACTAAAATAATATACTTTAGAGGCTTATAGGGTTGTATTTTGTGCATATTTATAATATATGCTTATAGGGTTAACAACCGTTGATTTGATAAATCTAACGGTTGAAATTAAATTTATTTTTATTTAATTTGGACGGTTGGATTTGCAAAAACGCGGAGCAGTTGGATTTATGATTAAATCTCATCCGTTGGATCATTAGATATTTATCCTCCTTAATCTCGTGCTTATATATTGATGTATTGTATAATAACTATACTAAATTTACTTTTAGTAATTTTAATGATAGATATCATTTTTATAGGAAATGGTTCAGGGAGGACCAATACATTTATGTGAGACGGAAGGACATCATCTCAACCGTTGATTTTCATCAATCCAACGGTTAATATTGATAACCGTCACTCACCAACCGCCCCGTGTTTTTTGCTAATTCATTATAAATTTAATTAAAAACCAATTTAATCTCAATCGCTAGATTAATCTAAACTACCGGTTGAGATTAAGTCTTTATATCTCACAAAAATTTAATGTACTTCTAGAACTCAACCCCATTTTTATAAAATCTGCATATAAATGTGATTTTCGTCCAACGACGAGCATGATGTCAACAGTTATTGGTGAATTAACCCAAAATTAAGAGCTAAAGCAGGTTTAGAGTTTTAATCGATTTTCCCTATATTAAGGAAATTTTTAAAGCTGCCACAGACAACAATTTCCTAGCTCGGCGTATTTAATAAACTGAATCCAAAATTTTGAGTCTAGCAGGTCGCGCAATTTGTTGAGAGTTGAAGACTTTGTATCTCATACAAATTGGCAATGATCCTGGTTTATGGATGTAAATAAATTGATAGTTTGAGACACGATCTTTAGGAAAGAGCTCATATAAGAGCAAAAACTAGTATATTGATGAACGAGAGAACTCTTTAAACTTATATCTCACTAGATGTTGATGATAACATCCCGGTCACTGTGAGATTGTAACAATAATCAGGCAAAATAGAAATGGCTAATGTCTTGGTTGAATGTTTGTCGCTGTGTTTGCTGTTATGTTTTGTCATCCTAACGAAAAACAAATCAATAGACAATGAATTAACAATGAAGATTGTCTTGAAATGAAGTACAGGTCACTGTACTGTACCCTAAATTAAGGGTAACATGAAACTAAGATAAACATCACTTCACAATGAATTCTTCTCATATCCTGGTAGGTAATGTAATTCTAGAAGATGTACAGAATATAAGAAAGAGATCATCGGATGCAAGTTCAGTCAAAATAGCAGTTTTAAAAATGCTAAACATTTAAACGAAAAAGTGAACAGCGTAATGTTGAACATTTTCATCTAAAAGATATGTCTCGCCAAGATATTTAATCTAAAAATAATCGTCAAATCAAATTCCATTTATTTTTGCAAACCAACCTCCCTATTTAGTTAGATATAAACTCTAAACTTAGTTATTTAATTAATCAAATCACAATCGCATCCGCCCAAATAACAGTTATAATATATAATTTCCATCATACGCATTTTTGGTATATATGAAAAAGATCGGCCCAAATAACAGTTCGTAGGCTTCAAAAGGCCCAATACGCTTTTTCAACAAGCCCACATATTTAAACCTGCTTAGGGTTTTCGCGTGATCACTTCTCCTGTCCCCAAATTGTAGCTCAAACTATCAACCAAGTTCAGCGCCGGCGGTAAAGCTCGACACTCTCCGATCAATTCGTATACATAAATTCTTTGGCTTGTTGTTTGTATAATTTCCGATTGTTGTGGTGTAGGTGATTGAGATGACAACTGTTCCAGGGCCACTGATTTGGGAGATCGTGAAGAAGAACAACTCCTTCCTTGTCAAGGAGTTTGGAAATGGCACTGCAAGTATCCAGTTCAGCAAGGAGCCTAACAATCTCTACAATGTTAATTCCTACAAGCACTCTGGTACTTTTTTTCTTAACTTTTTTATGTTTGAATTTTGCATTATCAAACAGTTTCTTCGACTTTTGTTCAGAATCATCGTATTTGAGCTTTTAGATTAGACCGGTGTTAGTAGTGTCGTGAATTTAGACAATGTGTAATGAAAGCCGGATCAAGTTATGTTGGTGTCAGTGTCTTTTATGACTAGGACCTATAACTTTGTATGTGTTTATCAGAAGATTGGTTTGTCGCTTTTTACTAGTGAAGATGTCTTTTGCATTGTAAATTACTGATGCTTCTTTGAAATGATGACTCTCTTTTGAACTTATTGGTTAAATTTTCTATTACAGGTTTGGCGAACAAGAAAACTGTGACCATTCAAGGACTTGCTAAGGATAATGCTATTGTCTTGGGAACAACCAAGACCAAAAAGCAAAACAAGCCTAAGCTTTTGCTCAACAAGTCTGTCTTCAAAAAAGATTTTAGCCGCATGGCTAAGGCTGTGGCTAACCAGGTGACTGCTTGATATTCACATTTTTCTATTTGAAGTGTTGTACTGTTTTCATGTTATACAGAACAGTGTACCGTAGTTATTTGATGTGCTTACTTTTTATCTGGTTAAAGTAGTAGGTGCTAATGTGAAGTGTGGCTCATACATTGTGTATTACAAGCTCATGTTTTTCATTAATTACTGAATTGTTGATGCAGTTTAATTCTCTAGCTCTAGTAGTTTGTCTTAATTAGGAAAGTCTTGACGGTAGATCTCATTCGCATGCTTCAGGTGGGTGACAACCACTACCGACCTGATTTGCAGAATGCTGCCCTCGCAAGACTGAGTGTTGTTCACAGGAGCCTCAGAATTGCCAAGTCTGGCCCAAAAAAGAGGAACAGACAAGCCACTAAGATTCCATCCAGGAAATGAAGAAGAAATTTCAACTTCATTTATTTTACTATCCAGTGCAGTTGAGATATTCTCTTGTTTTCATGTAGACCTAATATTACTATTTACATGAGGTTTAATGAAATTTTGGAATTGTTTTTCCTTAAAATTTAATCTTGATTCCTAATATTTAAAAAAATTGGTCAGTTTTAAAACTTACTGTAAATCACTTGAAGTGGTCTAAGTTTAAACTCTTGACTATTGAAAATAGCTGTTAAACTTGCCCTTTAATATTTGAAGAAACCTTGTCTTCTGAGGTTCTTAGATTTATTCAGCAATTTTGCATCACCAATGATCCATGCCAGGATTAGCATACATTTACATTTACTGAAGTACATTCAGAACAGTGTTGTAACAGTATTAGTTCATTTCATAACATTCCTTTTGCAGAAACCAGTGAAAGCCTTGTTGTTGATGCTGCTGTAAAGGACAAGGTAAATCAATCTATAAATTCTTCATACACGTTTCTGACCATATTTCAGATCAGATAACACAATAATCTATGACTTCAACTCTCTTGCAGACAATGGTGGAGCAATGTGTGAGCCATGCATAAGACTTCTTGATGACAGGTATGCTTGATTTGATGTCCTTTATTAAACAATCACCAGCTTCTGATTTGGCATGTCTTAACTCTTAACTAAAATCTTGCTGGAAGTTGACAGTTGACTTGCAACATAAAGCCACAACCATTAGATTCCACTGCATTCTTAATTTAGCATAAACATCCTTAACCCTCAGGCATTCAGTTTTTTTGTTTCTTTCAGTTTTCATTGCTAAAATATATTAGTACATTTCTTAATCATAAACATGCACCCACGTCTAATTCCTTCAGACAAAACCAACAAAACCTAACCAGACAGAACCAAAACCACATCTAATTAATTTTCTATTCATGTTTTTACAGCAAGCAAAATCATTCTGGATTTTGGGTTGCTAGAACTTTCTTTCCCTTCTCCATTTCCATTAGATAAGTGCTGAGAGCTTTGCAAATCACAAGTAATTACTTCGATTTTGCTTGCTGATTTTTCTCTGTAGCTTTTTTTCATTCCCGGCGAGATGGGTCGAGAACAAGAACCACCTTCAGGTAGAGAGCTCTTGTTATTTGTGTTTTCGATAGCCATTTCATATTCTTTTCTTTTCTGTTGAAAGGGTTATGTTGTTTTTTCTTTTATATGGTGCTAAAGGCCAAAAGATTAGGATTTGGGATTTGTATGCTTTTGGGTTTTTTTCTAAGATTAAAAATGATGTATTTTGGATATGGTGGTGGATTTTATTTTAGATGGGGAGCTGATAAAGGAAAGGTTTGCAAAACTGTTACTTGGCGAAGATATGTCTGGTACAGGAAAAGGAGTATCTTCGGCCTTAGCATTGTCCAATGCAATCACGAATCTTGCTGGTAAAAAAAGACTTCAATCATTCCTCCTTTCTATTTTTTGATCATTGAATCTTTTCTGACCTGTGGTGGTGTTTCCCTTTGTTTAGCTTCGGTTTTCGGGGAACAAAGCCGTTTGGAACCAATGCCATCCGAAAGAAAAGCTAGGTGGAGAAAGGAAATAGACTGGCTTTTATCTGTCACAGACCACATAGTTGAATTTGTTCCATCCAAACAGGACAACATGGAGGTGATCGATTTCTCCCTGACTAAATTCATCCACCTTGATAAAAGCCACATTTAGTCATGTGATTCTGGTTTCTAATATTTTTATATTTCCCTGTTAATTCTTCAGATTATGATTACTCAGCAGCGGAGAGATCTTCATATGAGTATCCCAGCTCTGCGCAAGCTTGATGCAATACTCATTGTAAGCTGATTGAGAACACTTGCGAAAATTAATTGCAGCAAAATGTGTAGAGTACTTATTCCTTTGTTAATTTATGCAGGCTTGTCTAGATAACTTCCAAGGCCAAACTGAATTTGCCTATGTATCAAAAGATGCTAGTGACGGGGAGAAAAGAAAAGATGATAAATGGTGGCTACCAACCCCGAAAGTTCCACCTAATGGGTTATCGGACGTAACAAGAAAATGGCTGCAGTACCAGAAGGATTCGGCCAACCAGGTACTTAAAGCAGCCATGGCTATAAATGCTCAGGTCTTATTGGAAATGGAGATCCCTGAAAACTACATCGAGTCTCTACCTAAGGTACCAATCGAACTAGGCTAATAATCATGACTGCATCTATCAACGTAGCTTATGTTTTTATTCATTTTTTCCGGTCCTAAGAATGGAAGAGCTAGTCTTGGAGACTCGATCTACAAGAGTATCACTATAGAGTACTTTGATCCAAACATATTTCTTTCGACTTTGGACTTGTCATCAGAGCACAAGATCCTTGATATTAAAAATAGGATTGAAGCGTCTATAGTGATATGGAAGAGAAAGATGAGCAATAAGGAGCAGAAGTCGCTTTTAGGCTCCACAGTTAGCCAGGAGAAAAGAGAATTGTTTGAAGAGAGGGCGGAAACTATTCTGCTACTTCTAAAGCTCCGGTTTCCTGGCCTCCCTCAGTCTTCGCTCGACATCAGCAAAATTCAGTACAACAAGGTAAATACTTTTTCTTATGCATCTAGATTGATATTTGCTCTTTTAGTGAATTGTTGTAAACATTTGAAGTCATGATTTGCAGGATGTGGGGCAAGCAATTCTGGAGAGTTACTCGAGAGTACTTGAGAGTCTAGCATTCACAATCATTTCGCGGATTGAAGATGTTCTCCATGCTGATTCATTAGCTCAGAACCCAAAAGCAGAGAAAAAGAGGGAATGGTGCCTTTTAAGCCCCATCAAAGGAAAAGATCAGAGCCCGGTTGATGGACCTATTTCCATGACACTGTCTGATTTTATGGGTTGGACCTTGGATATTGCAGACAACGAGCAGAAAAAAGACCCATCAGACGAAACAAGCGACCTAAGCAAGCATATGACTAAGGTCTCTTACATTCCTACCACCCCTAGGAAAGTTTCTTACATAGAGAAGCTGGAAAACTTGACTGGAATGAGAAGTCCAACAGAACGCCATTGATCGTATAGATATATGTCGTAAAGATACTACAAATATGTTGCACAGCTAGGAAATGAGGAATGGGGAAGAAACATGCTTGTGAGAAGTGATTATAATTTCCCTTTTAAGTGCACGCTTTCTTCGCACCCTTGCATACGGACAAGTGCTACGAGTCCTTCCAGATTGTGATTTTCATAGCTCAAATTGTACATATATGCGTGTTGTTACCTATTCTGGTTTCAAGGCCAAAGAGATGCTGATTTTCATACTATTATTTCTACGAAGAGATAATGCAAACTTAGTTCAATTATAAGTTCAAGATGTCATACACAAACTTACAGGCATATCTGAAACAGAATATGCAAGGGACCATAAGAAGTTTTGTGAGCACAAGAACTTAATCAGATTTTGCCACGAGGACCGAGCTTAGGTGGAAGTTGTGGTCCTTTCTTGATAGGCAAGATGTCTCCTGAAGCAGTGGAGCTCAGGTAAGCTAAGGTTGATCCTCCACCTAAAATCAAGAATTTCAGCAAAAGTCCCCTCTTTGTGAATGGAGCAGCAAATGTCTCGAAAAACTTGCTCTGCACATTTCCAAAATTCAAATACCATCAGATTTAACAGACTTTTGTTATGATTTATTAGTTAATTGAGTTCCAACACTTTTGTCAAGTGTTTACCTGAAGTGGGTTGTAAGGCGATGGAGCGTCGGAGCCGTACAAATCCCATTGCCCGGTTGTGTTGCCAATGTCCTCAAGATCAAAGTAGACGCTCTTGTCGCCATACTTAGCCACCACTGCCCCAGACCTTATTTCACAAAAAAAATAACCTTTGAACTCCAGTAACTGAAACAGTTATCAGTTATAACTAACTCATAGTGTTTTCTTTTTTCTTAACAATTTGATGTTACTTTTTTCATTCAAGAACACTCTAAAGTATGTTTTGATTTAGTGTTAAATAATTATACCTGACGTTGTTGGTCTTCAAACTGCGGCGAGACGGCTTGACTGAGAGTCTTGTGCCGGAAATGGAGCTGCCGGCGAGGCCGCTTACGGCAGCCGGCTGATTGCAGCTAAGGTTGCTAGAGATGCCATTGGCCTTGAGATACTGAAATATTCTTGTGTCACTCTTGATCTTGCTACTTCCCTTTATCCTTTGTATTGAAATACTTTGTCACATTTTTTCATTGGATGTCGTCACGCCACGTGGCACGTGTAACTGATTATTAGCGATTTGAGCTTCCGATTGTCACTTGCCACGTGGACTATGTTAGATAACCCTATCCTCCTCACCATCTTTCACTCATTGGGCCTAACGTCACAGCCCAAAATATCAACTGATCAAAGAACGGGGCCTGATACTACGACGCCGTATTCTCGATTTTCCATGCCATCAGCGGCACTTTGAAACGACGCAGTTTGAACCAGTTGTACTGCGGAAGATGGCTGTGATTTGACAAAATGCAAAAATGAAATAATCTGGAAATAGCAGAATTCGAAGAACGAAGAAGATCGAGCCCTAACGAGAATACCCTCAGATTTGGCTTCTGAAGAATTTTGGTGACGTCATCAACTAGCCGATTGAAGCGATCGTTTATCGAAGTTGAATTGGCGGTTGCGCGGGGTTAATTTTAGCATGATTTGATCGACGAATATGTTGTGTCAGAATTAGGTAACGATCAGCTCAGATATTTATTGTATTGATTTGGAGAATTGGAGGTCGATGATTCTGGATTTTTGTTGTATTTTTATGTAATTAACAAAATGTAGAAACTGATTTCTTTTGAAAATTTGATAATGCGGTTTGTAAGGAGGTTGTTGATTTTGGCACTAATTATTGGAAGCGTGTAGGTGGTTGGAGTTGGGGATTCAATGGCGTGGTTTAGTGGGAAAGTTTCGTTGGGGAACTTTCCTGATCTTGCCGGAGCAGTGAACAAGATTAGTGAGAGTGTGAAGAATATTGAGAAGAATTTTGACAGTGCGCTTGGATTTGAAGAAAGGGAAGATTCTGAGAGCAGTGAAGGTACTTTTCTTATTGGAATTTGTTTGAAGTTTTATTAGTGATGTCTAAAATAAACTACTCTAGGATTAATACTTATTATGGTTTAGTGTTAAATTTATCTGCATTTTAATTGACATGATATAATTTATGCTTTGTGGTGCTCATACTAATTTAAAGCGATATCGTTGAAAATGTATACATAGTAGTATTTTGGTTTGTTCTGCGTTATTTGGTTTATGTTAGTACTCCACTCATTTGTCTTTATTTTAAGCAGCTTCAAGCATATGGCCTTTAGCATCTGACAGAAAAGCACTTTTTGACCCGGTAATGGCCTTTATGGGTCAAAAGGGTGAAGAAAATAGCACCGATTCTCCAAAAGTATCTGAGAACCTGCAGCCTTCCTTAGATAAGGATGAAATCACGGATCGTCCGCTTGGTGAGGATATAGTCAAAGCTGACACAGCTTCATCGCCATCTTCTGCTTCGAATGAACCACTTCTTGAAGAAGTTCAGAAGGATATCGATAGGATTGCAGTCGATGCAGTATCAGAAGGTGATGAGAAGGATAATATTGTAGCATTGAGCCCACATAACATTACAACTGAGGAAAGTTCTGCATGGCTGATTCATCTGAACCTTCAGGCGAAGAAGTTGAAGCAAAAGTTTCCATAGACCCGCTCAATGATAAAGAAAGTTCAGAAGATTCATCAGTATACAGTTCACATGTAGGAGATCCATTAGAAATAGCTCAAACCAAGAATACTGAAAAATTGATTTCAGTCCTAGGTCTACCACAGAATGATGTTGACACTTATGATAACAGACATGATCATGTGGAACATACAGAAAACAACTCTAAGAGTGATTCAACTGCACTACATGAGCCATCGGATAGTAGCCGAGTTACAGCTGACACTGAATCCGTCATTTCACCTGTTGCCAATGCTGAGGACAATTTTAATGGAAATGAACATTCTGAAAGCAGTTCACCTAAGACATCTGCAGCATCAAAGGATTTGGACACTGTTACTGTTTCTCAAAATGGTGAGACGGTTCCCATAATAGCGGCTACTCAGCAGTCCATTGACCATGTGAGTAACATTGAAAAATACATGAGCGGTACGACAAATGTGACCACTGCTGCAGAAGCTGCTGAGTTGGACAAGGTGAAGAAGGAGATGAAGTTGATGGAAAGTGCACTACAAGGGGCGGCTAGACAAGCACAGGTGACACTTCATTTTATTAGCTGGATGTGTTGTTAGACTATTAGTGTTTCATGCTGACTCCTAATTGGCATGAAATTCCTGCCTGGTATATGTACTATGTTTTATAATTGATCTTCCTTTTAATGCTCTTTCAGGCTAAGGCTGATGAGATAGCAAAGCTGATGGCTGAAAATGAGCAGCTAAAGTCCATAATTGGTGACTTCAGGGTAAGAGTACCTGACTGCAATAACACCGAAGCATGATTGTAATAGACTCGGAGAAGCTACTTTCTTCTCTGATTTGCCGCATATGCCAAAGTGGGAAATTAATTACGGAGCAATAGGCTTTCTTAAAAATTTGTCTCATTCTGATTCCATTTGTATCTCTATTTTTTGTTTTACCTCTCAGCTGAAATCCAATGAAGAGATCGAATCCCTTCGGGAGGAGTATCATCAGAGGGTTGCGACTCTCGAAAGAAAGGTACATCTATCTACAATTGTAATTTCTGTTGGCATTGATTTATAGAATGGTTTTTGAAAATTATTTGAATAAAAATTATTCAAAAATGGTAGACCTATATAAATTTGAATAGTTGGCTCACCACCGTATACTGTCACATCCAACATGTAGTTACTTCTCTTTGTTTACAGGTATATGCACTTACAAAAGAAAGAGACACACTTCGCCGAGAGCAGAATAAAAAGAGTGACGCAGCCGCTCTTTTGAAAGAGAAGGATGAAATCATCACTCAAGTCATGGCGGAAGGTATTTATTGAATACGGTGGTTCTGTTGATGTGCCATTAGTACTATCATTATTCGGTCTTTAACTGGCTGCTATGAAGGAACTCTGCCGTGTGGGACAAATGTGCATGAATGAAAATAGGAAACTTTATACTGGTATGGTTTTTTATGAGAATGATTTGATGAAGAAGATATTTTGATGTTTCTCTGGACAAGGGAGTGCTGGTTAATTGGTTATTCATATATAAATCGTTCAACCTATCATGACACGTGTTATAATGATAGGTGAGGAGCTTTCAAAAAAACAAGCTGTTCAAGAAGCTCAAATAAGAAAATTGAGAGCTCAGGTTTGGGGCCTTAGATTTTATGGTTTTTGTGACACGGTCAAAAATTCTCTTTTATCACCCGTAATTTTTATAATTTTCTCAAACCTAGATTAGGGAGCTGGAAGAGGAAAAGAAAAGTTTGAGTTCAAAACTTCAGGTAAATATATTCGTTTCAGTCAATTATCAAATATGAAGTTGATTACTCAGTTGTTTATTTGTATTTTCTTGTAACCTTATTCACCACCATTGTGGTTCTAGTAAGTGATGCTGACTAAAACAAAATATTCCCTCATGCACACAAGCAACAACAAAGATAGTTCAATGATGGTTTTTCGGTATGTTTGGTGATACACGTTTCCGATTCAAGTGCATTAGATTTGAAACAACTCAGTTCTTCAAGCAACAGAAAAGAGCTTGAATTTATGGTTAACATGCGAATAGAGGGTTTTCGTTGTCATTCCAAATTCATCTCTAAAGCCGGCTACTCTTTCTATCCTTTCAGGTAGAAGAAAATAAGGTTGAAAGTATCAAAAGAGACAAGGCTGCCACTGAAGCATTGCTTCAAGAAACAACAGAAAAACATCAAGCTGAACTTGCCACTCAAAAGGAGTTTTATACAAATGCTCTTGCTGCTGCCAAAGAGGCTGAGGCCTTAGCAGAGGCACGAGCTAATAATGAAGCTAGAAATGAATTAGAGAGTCGATTAAAGGAGGCTCAAGAACGTGAAAATATGCTTGTTCAGACACTTGAAGAATTGAGGCAAACTCTAAGTCGGCAAGAACAGCAGGTTCGGCCAAATGCTTCCATTGATTGTATGTTAAATTTATATGTAATTTTTATAATCTTTGTTACCTTTCTTGTTTGAATCTACAGGCAGTGTTTAGAGAAGACATGTTACGAAGAGATATCGAGGATCTTCAAAAACGTTATCAGGTGAGCTTGCCTTTCATTTATGAATATTTATCTTGTATATGATGTTTATTGTCGAGATACATCCTGTTTTCCTTTGTGTGGGGATCTTGGAAAAATGTTACTCCCAAACTGACTCTTCTTTTAAGTTTTAACTGTTTTACAAATCAGAATAAGTAAGTTCATTTTCACTGTATATATTTGTATCTAGGCTAGCGAGCGCAGATGTGAGGAATTGATAACACAAGTTCCAGAATCCACCAGGCCGCTTTTAAGACAGATTGAAGCCATGCAGGTTATTAGAATTTATAATAAAATCAGAAAAATTCTTATTTGATGAGTGTTTACAGTTGATCTTACTCTATTGTATAATGGGTTGTTCATTTAAAACAGGAAACTATTTCCAGAAAGGCCGAAGCTTGGGCTGCTGTTGAAAGATCTCTCAACTCTAGGCTCCAGGTATCTCAACCTACTTCAAAAAGTTTTTCAGCATGATCAGTGGTTGATTTACTCAGCAATGGACATGCAGGAAGCAGAAACAAAAGCTGCCACAGCAGAAGAAAGAGAACGATCTATTAATGAAAGACTCTCTCAAACTTTGTCCAGAGTGAATGTTCTTGAAGCTCAGGTTTCACATTTTGTCACTTTTTTCCTTTATGTTTCAGAGTCCCATTTAATTCTGTTTCCAATTTCAATTTGTCACTTTTTTCCTTTATGTTTCAGATAAAACAAGGTTTTTTCTGTTTTCAATTTCAGATTTCATGTCTTAGAGCTGAGCAGACGCAATTGACAAGATCCTTAGAGAAAGAGAGACAGAGGGCTGCTGAAAGTAGACAAGAGTTTCTTGCAGCTAAGGAGGAAGCTGAGACTCAGGAGGGTCGTGCTAAGCAGCTTGAAGACGAAATTAGAGAAATGAGACGGAAACATAAGCAAGATTTACAGGAAGCACTTACCCAGCGGGAGGTTTTACAGCAGGTCAACATCACTTGAACATGACAAACTAGTGTCTTCCCTTTTATTTTATTTTTTTGTTTATTATTGTCATTTTTATCACATATAAATCTGTTGTGTATGGCAGGAATTGGAACGCGAGAAAAATGCAAGGTTGGATCTGGAAAGGACGCCAAACATCCCTTCTTCCAGCACTCCTGAAAAAACTCCCATATCAAGGCAGAATTCTGCATTTGAAAATGGTAGGGACTGCCTTGTTGTAGATTCGTTAAAGACTAGCCATCTTGATGAACCATGCTCACAATGCACTTCGTTGCTCGGTTAGGTAACTTGGCAAGAAAGGTTTCAAGTGCCAGTAGCTTGGGAAGCATGGAGGAAAGTTATTATCTTCAAGCATCTTTAGACTCGTCTGACAACTACTCTGAAAGGAGGAACCTTGGAGAATCTATCATGAGCCATACTCCGTACTATTTGAAAAGCATGATGACACCAAGTGCTTATGAGGCTACCCTCCGTCAAAAGGAGGGTGAGATTGCCTCTTACATGTCTCGATTGGTAAATATATCCTTTTGCAAGTTCATTTATTCTCATTCTAAAGTGGCGCTTAATTGATTTTTTTAATTCCGTGGTGCATAATACTTGTTCTATGTTTCCTAAATCCTTATCTTTAGGCATCTATGGGGGCTATCCGTGATTCCTTAGCTGAGGAACTGGTGAAGATGACAGCTGAGGTGAATGATGTCATATTGTATGATAAAGCTCTCTATCTGTATCAGAATCTACCGTCTTAATTATCCATTATCATGATGTTGCAGTGTGAAAAATTACGAGCTGAAGCTGCTACTCTTCCCGGCATACGCGCAGAACTAGAAGCACTTAGGAGGAGGCATTCTGCTGCGTTGGAGCTAATGGGCGAACGTGATGAAGAGGTAAGGGTTATTTCAGTTTATTAAAAAAAGTGTTAGAAGATAAACTCCACCATTATTAATTGTAAGTATTGTTAAATCTTGTTTGCTTCGTAGCTGGAGGAGTTGCGCGCTGATATAGTTGACCTGAAAGAGATGTACAAAGAGCAAGTGAATTTGCTGGTCAACAAGGTAACAATAGATTGTTCCCAGATTATAATTTTCTCTGAACTTGATATGTCATTATCCACTTCTGTTTTGGTTGAGGCAGATTCATATCCTGAGCTCATCAGCAGGTGGTAGCCTCTAGAGTGTAACAAATCAAATCGCACAGCCTTGCATAACATCACCCTTGATCAGATTACAACAAAATTTTGTGGATCTCGAAAGGATCCCTTGAAGAATCTCAAATGAACAAATTCCATGGACCTTCCACTTGTGCTGGATGTGTATGCGCAAAGTATGCGGTCCTTCTCTACTGTAATAATGGTCCATTCTGTTTATATTGAATGAAAGCTTTACCAGTTGAGGATGGGCGTATTTATCAATGCAAGAAGAGTCTGCTTTTCTCTCTTATTCATTCAGAACCATTACTGCAAAATATGTAGTGTATAGACTTATAGTAATGATTATCAACTGCTCCATGTAATGCACCTGCAAAATATGTTTTTGTGTATGAGGGGGTTTGTAGGTTTTTGAGAATGGAAAGTGAAGAGTCTGCAACTCATTGATCCATAAACAATAAGATATGACTTGGAGTCACTTTCCATCTACATTTCAAAAACCGTGCTTGGTGATGACAAGAACTATAAAATATAATTGATCATTTGAAACAAGAAGACCTTATTGACGTCGACCTTTGTTTCCGCATTAAAATCTTCGTACCTGTCTGTCTGTTTATGTATATAACAAAAATTTTGTCAACGCACGATGAAATGTCAGTCGGCGTAACATAGGCCAGCAACGACCTAAAATAACTCTAGGCACATGCCACTTAGCTACACCATAACTACAACGCAAGAGAATTATACGTAAGACATATTGATCCATCTCCTCACCTTCCCAACCACATTGCTCCTTTCTACATCTTTAGCTGAGCTTAATTCTACCAGCTAGCTAAAGACGTCCTTAAAGCACTCATAAGACACTCTGGCAAGTATACCTTCATAATCAATGTATCGAAAATACTCTTGAGTTTATCATCCTAAGCTAAATACCTGCAAAAATATTCAATCAGAAACCATTGAGCCAAAGAGTAAAATTATAATTTCCTAATGTTTGTATTTATAAACAAGGATATCTTAGACTTTCGGCCATCGCTAAAGTCTATCTGTCGGTGCATAGGAAGACCTCAAACTCAAAGGCTCAAACTTTTTTGATAGTGAAATTGAATAAACTAATGCAAGGGCATAGTCTAGTGTAAATGTTTCCAGTGTTATATTTCTAATTTGCACTTGCTGGCTTGCTGCACCATAGTTATAAATTTCTTAACTACCCATTTGGACACACATTAATATCGACCTCAACTATTTTCAATCTCCTAGTATCACATTTTCCATTATAAGACTTCTATCTAAACCCACACCTGACTACTACAAACAATCACCCACAAAGAGAAAAAATGGGCTCAGGTCATCATTTTGTTATTGCAGTGAGTTTAGTCTTAGCATGTACCTCTGCTTATGCACAGGACTCGACCACATTGGTATCTGCTATCATCACTTTCGGAGACTCAGCAGCTGATGTTGGCAACAATGACTATCTTTACACCATCTTCAAGGCCAACTATCCACCTTATGGCCGAGACTTCGCTGGTAAAAAAGCCACTGGCCGCTTTTGCAACGGCAAGTTGGCAACTGATATCACAGGTAATTTCATTTAATTAGATCTTAAGTTCATATCTAGCCAGCTAGAACAAAGTATATATGGATTTACTTACTGAAGAATGATATGCGTGCAGCTGAGACGTTGGGGTTCACAAGCTATGCACCACCATATCTGAGTGGACCATCAGGGAAGGCACTTCTCCTGGGGGCTAATTTTGCATCAGCTGGATCTGGCTACGACATAAGACTGCGTACCTGAGTGTAAGAAATTAAACCAGCCAGTCAGTTATATCTAGGTATTTTCGACTCATGTGAATCTGAAATTTCGCTATGTATACTTTCAGCATGCAATTTCCCTTACCCAGCAATTGGAGTACTTCAAGGAATACAAAGTCAAGCTAGCCAAGTCTGTTGGTAGTAGCAAAGCAGACTCTATCATCAAGGGCGCACTCTTTTTAGTGAGCTTTGGCCCGAGTGATTTTGTCCAGAACTACTACGTCAATCCTTACGTCAACAAGGTTTACACTGTTGATCAGTACTCAAGCATGCTTGTTAAGATAATGTCCGATTTCATCAAGGTAAGTCTACATATGTTTTGTTGAGTTTTACTTTTGTAATTTTGAGAGAAACTTATGTCTATGGGAAAACAGACCTTGCATGGGTTGGGTGCGACTAGAGTTGGAGTGACTTCACTCCCTCCACTTGGATGTCTCCCAGCAGCCAAAACCCTTTTCGGAAACCACCAAAGTGGATGTGTACAAAGAATCAACCAGGATTCACAGAACTTCAACAAGAAGGCAAACTCAGCTGCAGCAAGTCTCCTGAAGCAACTCCCAGACCTTAAGCTAGTAATCTTCGATATCTACAAGCCACTAGATGATCTAGTCAAATCCCCTTCAAAATTCGGTAAATTAAATCCTTAAATAAAACACTCATCTGCTTAAAATAATACTTACCTCTGAATCTCAATGTTGTCGTTCATTGTCTGTCCCAGGCTTCACCGAAGCTAACAAGGGATGCTGTGGCACAGGGGCTGTGGAGACAACAGTTTTTCTGTGCAATCCCAAGTCCATCGGAACATGCTCCAATGCGTCAACATACGTGTTCTGGGACAGTGTCCATCCATCAGAAGCTGCTAACCAAGTTTTGGCAGATGCTTTGATTGTCCAGGGATTTGCACTGCTATAAAATCTGACGGTATTTTCTTCAACAAGTATAAAATGTACTAGTACACAGAGCTGCAGCTACAACAAAATCTAGCACTACAATTACCTGATCTATTTACATTTTCCCTTTTCTGAATTTGTAATCCGTGTTCTACAACAATTTTTTGTAATTCATGTTTCTGAGACTTCCTTTTTGTGAGAACCAGAATTCGGAATTGATACCACCAGAATTCTGGCTATACACAGACACACATGTTCCATTCCCAGTGTGAGCGAGCACAACAATTAAAAAATTTAATAGTGAAGCATTTTTGCTTATATAAAACTTAACATTTAGAAATGATTAAACAAACAGTTTGAACACTGACACAAGTTCTTCGTGGTAATTTGGAAATACAACACGCGAGCCTTATTTGAATGCAAAGTTATGCTGAGCAGATAGAGAATCCCTCACTTCTTTCCACTTTTCTTCAGTCCAGTACCTCCAAATGATCCTTTCTGCTGTGCCTTAGCCCTAAGCTCCTTCAAGGCCTGCGTGTCAATTAAATATAATGAGTGAATACACATCACTTTGTGACTGTGTCTAAGTGCTTCACCTCTAGATTGGTGTAAAATAATCAATAACCATAGCTAGCAAAAATAGACTGACCTTCTCTTCATCCTTCTTCTTCTGAAGGTTGGCCATATCATTCTGCATAGACAAAAGACAGTTAATGACAACCCAGTACAACTTTTACTAACAAGTAGCGACATACAAACCAGTGTTTCAGTTCCACATATACTTTCAATATTTCAATTTTCAACCATGGGTAAGAGATTAAGAGAAACAATCATATTTTGCAAGACCGTTAGTCACGATTTCGTTCGCTAATTAATAAAACCGTCCAACAAAACTCCAATGAGTTTTGAAAATTCAATCAATTTTAGTTAAAATTCAACTTCAAATCTCAATCGTTTTGTCTTACATAAAAAATTCTACCGATCTCATCCTTCACCCGTATATGTCTACTAGATGATCGAAAACTTTTAAGAAATTGTTAGCAATAAATACATAACATGAAACTAAGAATCACTCAATGTAACAAGCAAGTGTTTGATAACACCGATCACCGATGGACTATAAACAACAAACATATGAATAATTAGAGTATTGAGCAAATTCAAGATTATACCTCATCATATTCCTTTTGCTGGGTCTTGGGTTGCTTCAAAGGCTTAGCTTTACCACCTGCAAAATCGAATCGAGTTGAAGTTTCATACGGAAGTTGATAATAGTTTGATTTAAAGATCTAACAACAGTAGATGAAATTACCTTGCTTGGAAGACATGGCTAGAAAAGGCTAGGGTTTGTCTGATTGAAGCTCTGAATACGAATAAGAGAAAATGTGTAAAGGGAAAGATGGTTATGAAGCGAATGAGATGCTTTTGCAACTTGTAGTATTTGCACTCCAGCCCCTCTTCTTTTTCTAATCGCAAACTTTTTCAAATCGGATGACCATCTGATCGTTAGGCCGCTACTGCTTGTACAAACATATTAGTTGGTGAGAAATAAGAGCGGAAAATATTTAACGTGTATATCCTACGTGTTCATAATAAAGTATATATCGAATCTTAAATCATTCGAACATCTGAAATGAATTCGATCCGTGCAGTGTGCACGAAATTACCAAATAAGAAAGTGTTCCTTGTTACAAAACTATTTACAAACTTATTTACAGAAGAATCAAAATTCAAAACAATAAATTTAAAGAGCATAATTCACAGTGATATCGTCAGATTAAGACTGTACACTTTTAGCTCGGTCGATGGCAACAATCAACAGAACCACAACCGTAAGCATCAGCGAGCACCTGAGCTTCTCCTCAAAGCAAGCATTTGACGTTGTCGATGTCTTGTCACCTTCACAAGGATGAAATAAATCATTGACAAGCTTGTTGATCATCTCGATTATTTCCATGGCTTTTGATCTGGTGGTGTTAAATAACCATATGAGTATGCTTGTTGCTTCGTCCGTACCATCAGAGTCAGTTTCTAAGCTGGTAATGCCATTGATATCATCTGTAGCCACATTTGTCAGATTGATGGACATATACAAAAGTTTAGCTGATTTGAAGGAAAATAATGTAATGGAGCGAACCTGGAGGTATAAATTGTCTGAGCCCTTGCACATCTGCATTGTTCAGAACAGCATTCCAGACTTCTGGATCGGATGACAATGATATCACCATTCTCTATTCAGAATAATCATATAATTAGCCTTTCATGAAACGTGCATATATTCAGTGCGGAAAAACGGCGAAAAAAGACTAGAGGAGAAAAGAATGGAGACAATAAAGAAACCTGAATAGATGGCTCGGTTTGCAATAAATGAAAAGCGTCATAAACAGTTCCAGACACAGGAGCCTCGAGTGTTCTCGGTTGGAATAGCTGAAATGAGGGCTCGGACCAATCCGAGTCAGAGATGCTAGACATAGCTCTGTGCATAAAGCGGGACGGTTTAACTGCTTGACCAAATACATCTGTCTCGTCCCTAACCAACTGGGAGAATGACGCAGCTTCAATAACCCTGGATCAATGCAACATTCAAACTCAGGAAATTAAAGCAAAGTTCCAAGCAAGTGTTAAGCTAAAAATCACACAGAAGATCAGCTGATAAGGTAAGGACAGTCGTTGCTCGTCCACTTTGAAGCATATACGTATGAGTTATATTGACTCATATCATGTTACAGGACTTGTTTATAAGAAGTCACTAAAACAAGTCCTCGCATACAGATTAAGATTGCCTAAATTTGAGTCACGGCCACATCATTGTGCTGAAAATGTATCAGACAAGAAAGACACCCTTGCAAGCAAAAAAATGAATGTTGACAAAACATATTCTACACCTCCGGCTTCTAATGTATTGATTTTCTATTTCTTTCTGCATACCAACCAATTCATTTCACGAGGCAACGCATCCACTCATCAAAACGGCATATCTATATCAGAAATTAAGACACCTCCAGCAAGCCAAGCATCAAAAAGGACCAAAAATGAGTACATAATATTTATTATGATGATCATCAACGTGTGACTTTCAGTTTTATATAAAACCATTTTGATATGCTAAACTTGTTTGCGGAGGCTAAGGAGACATTGAATAACACATTGAGCTAATGGACGGCACTGCAGAAGAAACTAGCAATCCATATTCCATTATTCCGACATATGCCTCATGTACCTCAAAAATGAATGTCTTTAGCTCTGAGAATTCGAAACAACAAAATCACACAAAGTAAAAACCATAATAATTACAGGCTTATGTAAACGTTCCAGACAATAAACAAAAAAACAATACAAAAACATATAAAAGGAAAAAAGAGAAAGAAGAAGGAAACTGACTGTTGGAGAGCAGATTGAGCTTCTAGTCTAGAAGGAACAGGGCCAAAGTCAAATGCATCATCATCATCATCGATGCAGACCCATTCATTTAAGTCATCGCCACCAGCGGAAGGAAGTGAATAAAGGCGGAGATCGTATATGTTGCTGCTAATTAGTAAAGATTTTCTGACAGCCGGGGAAGTGGGGTTTTTGATTGCGGAGGAGGAGGAGGCTTCCCTAAAGACGGTTCTGGGTATTTTCCGGCCGCAGCGCCGCAAGGACCTTCCCATGCTGACGCCTGACGGTTTGAAATTCGTAAGAGAAGACGAAATGATATAAAAAGAACAAGAATTTATAACAGATGAATATCTTTATTGTTTTACGGAGTATAATAATTTGACGAATGAAATTTAATATATTTTAATTATAATTATTTAATTGATCGTTGATTTTATCAATTTCATATTTATTATTGATAATTGTCGATCTCTATCTCATCAATTAATTGAAATCATTAAATCTTTTCGTCTCACAAAAATTTATTGTTTATCTAAAAATCAACCCTCAATCAATAAACAAACAATTTTCTTTTGACAAGGGTGATGAATCAAAAACTGATAAATTTTAAGCTTATTTGGTAAATGAAAAACGTGCAGATGTTGCCTGTAATTTCCAGTATTTTTGGATTGATTCGCGCTTTGGCCGCCTTGAAGACACAAAGGTCATATAATGAGATGCTGTGGTGGCCTGTGGTTGTGTATACAACTCATTTTCATATAATGCTGCCAAAATCATAACTTAAATTGCATACAACTTTGGCATATATACACAAATTACGAGTCACGATTTCTAGTTTTCCTACTTTTTATTGTAATCTTAAAACCAATTTACATCGCACAAAAGTTTGACATAAAATTGAGTAAGACAAACAAACCTCCTCTATGTTGAATACTCCACGAAACTAGGAGATATTTGTATAAGCTACGTATCTGAATATCTCAATAAACAAATGAAACATATATATAAATAAAAGATGATGTGAAAATAAAATATTGGGGAACATTTTGATATAATTATCAAGCCTTATTTAGTATTTACAAATACATGCAGACTTCTAAATATTTAGCACTCTTTCCACATCAGATAATTCTAGAAGACTCCCCGACTCTTATCAATCTACATACACTTTGTTGACATTAGTATTACTCTAACTAGGGAGGAAGCCACTCCCATACAAGTACAATTAACTAGCATATTCCTCCAATTCAATTCCATCTTAAAAAGAGAGCTAAATCAGTTTTTAAGCATATGCAATAACTTATGGAAGCGTTCTAGCCTTGTTTGCTTGATGTGTTGGGTATTCTCTTCTGGCACATTCTTTCGCTTTCTTTTGGAACGGAACAAGTAGTCCTCAGTATCCAGCACGTACGAGATCTGCAACATCAGTCACAGAGAGTGAAGCAATATGAGTAACGAGTAAAGAAGAAAACCCAACGTTAATTTTCAGTCAAACACATGAAACATGCATAACATGATTAAGGAATATTACCTTTGAAGAGTTGCAAACGATCTTATACTCCAAGCCATTCATCATTTTTACACTGTCCATAGACTCTGGCACATCACGTGTTTCATCAAGTCTGCCAAACAGCAGGCGCATATTTCTGCATATTCAGTGATACCAGTGTTAAGATATAAATGCCACCACATGTGAATATATTCCATTATACTACTGAGTTTCAGGTTCAAGACTCAGTTTGAACCTGATACAAGTTCTTCATAACTAGACGAATAAACTAAGACATCACCAATAATTAAAGAAGATTGAGAGATTTAATCATAGAAGTTCAATGCTTTTAGCTTTCTTTTCTAAGGCAGAGCTCTAAGGACAGTTGTCAATATACAAAGTTACTAATGCAAAATATCATGAGACTCCCCGGAAGCCCCTACTTAGTATAAAAAGCTTAAAACGATGCAGCAGAATCAGTGACCGTGTACTTTATCTCATTTCACCCACACCTTTGTAAAAACACCCCAGAAAGCTCACACTCTGTTTACACACACTGTGAGAAACACTTCATTTCAAATATCTATCTGCAAAATTGGGGTCCAAAGAAACTGCAACAATCTCTGGTTTTTCAGCTATGCTATCCATCAACTGAACGGACAAACGTGACGAAGACGACGCCTGTATCCAAATAGAAACAGAAATCAGGCGAGGTAGCCCAAAACAAATTATCGAGTAATGATATGTTTAACAGTCTATTTGATCAAAAGCAGCAGACTCACAAATTCGAATCTGTAAATGTTGTCCTCATGGAGCAAAATACGTGCGTTTTCATGATAAACCGAATCAACCTGGTTCTCAAACTTTCGAGATTTTTCATAGTCATAAAGCTGAAGAAGTTTCATGTCCACCTCGTTACTTGCAACAGATTGAAGCTGTAATTATGTAGAGCATGAGTACCCTATGCAAAACTAATAATGATAGCAGCAATAACATCGAATCAACAGCCAAATTAAAGATGATTGCGAATGATAGACCAGATTACCTGTTTGACCAATTTATATATTAGTTTGTCTAGCGTGAATAGAACATATGAATGGTTTCCAATCAGTGAGTAGCAATCATCTTCAAATTTGGCATTATCTGCTGAGCCGTCGAGCAAGCTGTTTAATGCCTTCAGAAATCTAAATTATAGATCAAACGGTCATGTTATTTGATATATATTAAAGTGATGAGCTCATTAAGAACTTTAAAGAAAAAATAGTAACACAGCTGCAAAGACCTTGAGAATGGTTCGAGATTTCCTTTATCTTTCAAAGAACCTTGTTTCATTTCAGCAGCAACAGTGTTGGTCTTAGCAAATAGTATTCTCTCGTACAAAGTCTGTCAAAATTTTAATATTGTAGAATTCTATTAGAGTTGATATGTGCCACGACAGAGAAAGCAATAGATTAACAGTTGTAAAAGACAACATACCTGATGAAGCCTAAGAAGGACATAATAATTGTCATTTCCGTAGAAAACTCGGGTATCTTTCTTTGACTGGTCAAGCCACTCCATCGGAACATACTTTGCAAGAGGTTTAACGTTCAACAAAAAATCATCAGACATTGGGGGCACTGCACCATCACCACTAACAATGTTTGCATCATCGAGCCCTTCAGCCTCACCTTCACTCTCGACTTTCCCATCAATCTCATCATGATCTGCTTCGTCTTCTTTATCTTGTTCATCATGCGAACATTCATCTTCACCACACTCATTACCTAATCCTTCAACAGCCATTGAGGCTTTTTCACTGTTTTCATCGTCCGCATCAGCATCGTTTTCTTCAACAGAATCCTGAGAAGCATCCTCTGATCCATCGGTAGGCGATAACTCTCCTTCTTCTTTTTCAACCTTTGATAGACCAGAAGAAGCAGCATGATACCCATTGCTTTTGGTGTCATCCATATTCATCTCATTTTCTAATTTATCTGACTTTTTTGGAAGAGGTGCAGCAAATATTTTGGATGTTGTATCGGAAGCAACTTGCACAGATGTCTTCAGTTCAGGTTCAGACTGAATTGTCATCGAACAAGTGTCATGTTTACATCTGGAATCCATGCAACCTTTGACGTTATCTTTAACAGAAGTTTCTCCATGCGCAACATGAATATCTGGTAATGTTATTGCCTCCCCGGTGTTGGATGACTTCAGCTTCCAAGTGGTTTTGAAAGTTGCATCATCTTTGGGACTTCCATTAGCTTTCTCAGTGTCACTGAGGCTGGCTTTTACATTCATATCTTGGTGTCCATTAGCCGCAGAAGCCACAGTACATTCTTCCTCAATGCGAGCCGGTATTCCTAACATGGGTTCTACAAAGGTAGTCCAGAGTCGCATAACTTTTTTCATTTGTTCTTTTGTGGAGCAGATCTCTTCACAAGAAAAGGCAACCAATTTATGCAAGTTTTCATGAATGTCAGGATCAGGGTACTCAAACTCAAGAACTGGAATTATAGGCCTTATGTTCCCCGCTGCTATTGTCAAGAGAGAGTCCTGCTCTTTCTGCTTAATCTCTTTAATTTCTTGTATCTCGGACACAAGAGCTGTACAACAGAAATACATTAACCGCTATATGTGTACAGAAAAGGCAAAAAACACTACTAATCTGACATGCGAGATGTTATTAAAATCAATAACTATAACAACAGTAGATATAATGTTCCTTTATTGAAATGCCTAGACACACATTTACACTTAAGTTAATCAATACATTAGCTATAAGTTGAAACAGATGATTGATTAAACTTACATTTGGTGCTCAAATTCTTTGAATCTTGTTGTTTGAAATAAAAGCTCCGGTGATCAAGTGATTTATAATGATTCTTAGAATAAATATCAGCCCAGACCACATTAAAGTCGGATCGACATCTTGCCCATTCTTCCTGTTTCTGCTTCAATCGCGTTAGTATTACAGGCAATGCAACAAATGGGTTTTTACGCAAAATTTCAACGACATCAAGACCATGATCACCATACAGCCGCTCGATACACCTTATATTTAGAGCTGTGAAAAAATATATAAACGTGTCAAAACTTAATAATTAAGTATAACACTCCGCAAAGGCTCTAAGTCTATCAAGAAGCAAATAATTACTAACCACTGAAGTGCTCCTCAACACGAAGGGGTATCTCAATAACAATTGTATCATCATTGAGCTTATTCAACAGCTCTTCTACATGCTTAGAGGCTGAGCTAGCTGATTCTAGCAGCATATCCATTTCAAATCTGATATCAAAAGTGCAGATTATAAAACACATTGTCCCATGTAACCGACCCAGGAGAACAACGGAACTCCGTGAGCTGAAAGTGTAGAACATGTGAATTTATGTAAATATATACTTTACCTATCATCTTCGCATTTGAAGAGACTTTCTTCATACTGATTCCTGCGCATATGCTTAAAGGAATAATCTTCACTACCAGATGTCACAGACACCCAATGGTCATTCAAAACATGTGTCTCAAGCTCAGATCTTTGACTAGCCCTTTGAATTGGATACTGTAAGAAGAGGAGTAAAACTCAGGTGAGCATATCATCTTAATCCAGTTGTAATTTCCAACAGTAAAAAATGAAGTAATAACATATACTTCATTTCTTAATCGGAAGGAGGACAGTGGGAGAAAAACACTTGATACGATTCAATAACAAGGCAGGTCAATCCAATACTAAATCCTAAACAGGGCACCAGAGACTTTAGAACTAATCAGCAGCAGAGAGCAAAATCCAAAATGCAGAATGTTACAGCTAAAAGATTCACATTATATTAAGATAGTATGTTTTCTTACATCCTCGGGTAGAAGTCGGTAGCTAGGTGTACATCTTTGACAATCTGAAAGGTCAAGTTCCTGTATTGACTTTGCCAGATAGTTTTCCTTGTATCTGGCTGTTTCTAAGGAGGCATCGACATCCTGCTTGTGAGTTTTGTCTCTTTCTTCAATCTTCGTCAACTTTGAATCTGGCAATAATTGATATGGAGTCAACTCACTGAGTATCATAATCTAGGACGTCAAAAACCATCATTAAAAAGTATTTAAATAATAATTAAATATCATATGTCCTAGACGTCTAAACTACATGTAATGTATCCCATACTTTTTTTCATGATGCCAGCAAGGAAACCATCTGCAAAAAAAATCCAAGTCAGGTGCCCACCCTTGGCTAAAAATAAGCAAATAAGTTATTTAGAACCTGATAAAATTTACCAATGTTTTCACAGCGCTCCAGAAACTCATTAAATCCCTCAACCAGATCTGGATATTTGCCAAGCAAATCTGTCATCTGCAGTAAACAAAGTGATCAATGAATGAACATCATATTCGCCAGACTTTGTAAACAATGAGACCTAAAGAAAAAAATCATAAGCTTTTTCGAGAGCTGATACTGAGGTCTGTCTGACAAACTCATGTAATATCTCCATCCTACTATCCTAGCAAATATAAATAAAAAATAAGGGTCCAAACGTTGTCCGAGTACATACAGAATACAATGTCCCTATGGGATTAAGCGGCACCCTAAGCTCATAATGAATTTGCAAGGCACAAATAAAAATAGAAGATTGTTTATTATTATAAAGTTGAATGCAGAACAATTGGTTAACCAATAATAAGGGTGGTGCTTATGTAATCACACTTTCACCCCTTCGTAAGATGTAAAGTATAATAAGGAGAAAACCTCAAAGGTAGGACATACCAAGTTTTGCAGTTCGGTTCTTGATACAATCTCTGTGCTGTATATGTTAAGAAATTTTAAGAATGTCTGGTATTCGTTTGGATCTGAAACCCTTTCCTTCACCTTTTCGCAAAAATTGAATTCCCGATTATATAAACCTGATACATATCTTTGAAGTCAGTTAGGAAACAAACCATATATCTGAATTCAGAAAGATCATGATTGATGATACTGCACGACTTGCTGCGAAAGAATATGATGTCTTGATTCTCCATAACAGAAAAAGGCAATCAGTCTACTAATCAATGGAAAGGAATATGATGTTTAGCAAAGAAACTAACACTTTATGGCATTTTTGTCATCTTCATTGGCAAATGAATAATTGCCAAAAGCTTCACCTTTCCTAGATGGTTTTCTTTCAGGTTTAAGCTCTCTATCATCTTGGTCATGGTATCTCCTCTCTTGAGCCTCTTTTTCAGTTCGTTTCCTCTGTTCCTTACGCATCTTCATAATGGCTCTGTCAGCGTCTAAGTTGGGGCGATCAACACTTAAATCACAATTGGTATACGAGGCAAGCATCCTATCACGGCAATGTCGCTGCAATAGAGACATAACCCCATTAAATCTGCCGATATGATGATATCAGACAAACATAGAAACCGAAAAAATGATCTACATTGTCCGTATGGAATTTCTTCATAGTATGCATAGCAGAGCTTCGCTCAGTATAGCGTTGGAAAGTATTACGGAAGTAAGGTTCTTGGTGAATTGATGGTTCAGCTGAATTATTTGGCAAGAACCTAGTGAACTCATCGAGAAGATCGGGATAGTCATCAAATAAGGCAGCCACCTATTCAAATAATATAATGTTACAATGATAAAGCAAATAACCACATCAATTCAAGTAATATTATGTTTATCCAAAATTTTACCTCCCGATACACCTCAGTGATACCCTTATGCTCCTTCCGATACATATACAATATGTCCAAAAATGATTTGTATATATGTTCATCGTGCTGAAAACGTTTCTGGAACAAGTACCATCATTCGAGTCAAAGTGTCAAATAGTAAAGCAAGCACACGACTGAATGAAACATGAAAATGCAAATCTATGGAAGCTTTAAACTTTTAATGCTCCTTTTAATTTTAATTATTGCTTTTTCAAACTATTAAAATCAATATTAGTTCTATAAATATTTTTTCCATTTTCACTCAATATTTGTCCGAGTGCCACGCTGCAAATACCTTTATCTTGTTCACAAAACCAATTGCCTCTTCAAATTCCACCGTTTTCTTTTCCTCAAGTGTAATTTCATATCCTCTGGGCAAAAAAGTGTTGAAGCCAAGTATAAGGTTGTTGTGCCCTTTAAATAATTCCTTCACTCTTCGTATCACTCCAGATGTGTCGATTCTGCAAAGAGCTCAAAGAAAAAAGAACCTTTATAAGTATCTGCCACCAACCAATAAAAACAGGTAAAAGAAACTGTAAGGAATAAGATGAGACCTTTGAGCCTTAAAGTCTTTCATGGCTTCAAGGAATTGATCATATTTATCTCTACGGTCTTGGAACATTTCCTTTACTTCTTTCAGATAAATCAAAGCATCATCTGTTGTTAGCCTCTGACTAGTACTCTCTCCTCCCCCAACTTGAGTTTGCTCGTAACTTTATTCGGATACATGCAAAAAACTTATCAGTAAAAAGGAAGTATCACTAACATTTACCGTCTTAAAGTGCATCCATTATTATTCATACCGCCACAAACAATAAACACCAAAAATATACTTCACGGAGTTTCTAATTCAAAGATGACAATTCTTACAGAAAAACACAAATGATCTCATAACTATATCATATCTAGCTAGGAATTAATGCATTTAAAGGAACCCTAAATCCAAAGTACTAATATTAGTGAACTCTCAAGCCCTAACAAACTCGCTAGACAAAGCCAAAAGGAGATAACTTGAGATCAAAAGAACATACGATTCATCCCTGGAGGAGACACACGGCCTCTTGATTTGTGACCGGCCGTACAAATCATCCGCTAACCTCTTCATCACTGCAACACAATATTAAAACCTAAAAACAGCCACTTGTTCAGTTTACACATTCAAAAAAGCACGCTACGTGCACCAATGATGTATACGAATACTATACTTACGAATTTCGAGATGAGCGAAATTATGGCGGCGGAAGGAAATTGAGGAGAGGCCTCGAAGTTTCTGCTTGGGAGAAAGAGGAGAGCGAGAGGCTCCCCAGTGGATGCAGATCGGAGGAAGGGTGAGTGATTGAGGAATTGGTGAAAGGGACAGCGGCGATCGGCGAGGAGGAGGTGGCGGATGAATGCGGCAAGGCTATGAAATTCAAGAGAGGGAGTGGGAAGGGGATGAATGGTTTGTGTGTAAAAAGTAAGAAATATTTTTATGTATTTATAGTGACGCGGAAATACTTGAAAATTGCTTTATATAATTTGATATTAAAGTCAATTTTTAATAAATTTTATAGTTTTGAAATATTTAGTACTTGGATGAGAGTTTAGAAAGTTATAATTCTCTTATAATAAAATTGATGAAAGGGACATATTTGGTATTGATGTTAGAAAACATTGTATAGTTAATATAATTTCATACTCGATAAATTCGTTAATTCTTAATAGAAAAAATCATTCCTCTTATATTCGTGCAATTATTTATTACGTGTATAAAATGTTGTCAATTTGATATCGTTTAGTATAATCTTAAATGAATCATTTACCGAAATTATATAGTTCTAAATGCTTTAAAACATTGTTGCAGTACTAAATCTGAATCGATAATTTTATTTTCCCGGCAACCATTAAAGTTTAAAGGTCTTTTGATCCTCCCTTACTTTGTATGCTAACCAAGTTATAGTAAGAACCATGGACACCCTTCCTCATCAGCTCCATATGACTTCCCTTCTCCACCACCTCCCCTTTCTCCACGACTGCGATCACGTCACATTTCTGTATAGTACTCAGCCTATGCGCAACCACCACGCTTGTCCGCCCAACCATCAACCTCTCCAATGCCTCTTGCACCACTTTCTCCGATTGCCCATCTAGCGCGCTAGTAGCTTCATCAAGTAACAATATGACCGGGTTCTTTAGTAAGGCTCGAGCTATCGCTATCCTTTGCTTTTGTCCTCCAGAGAGCTGCATTCCTCTGTCTCCACACCATGTCTCGTATCCATTAGCTAATCCTGTTATGAACTCGTGCGCATTTGCTGCTGTTGCTGCTTGGATGATTTCTGATTCACTTGCATTTTGGTCTGGTGCGCCGTATAAAATGTTGTCCTTGATCGTACCGGAGAAGAGCGTTGGCTCTTGCCCGACTAAGGCAATGTGTTTTCGGAGTGTCCTGAGGTGGTAGGATTTAATATCACGCCCATCAATCGTGACTTTTCCTTGAATTGGGTCATAAAATCGCTCGATCAAACTGATTACGGTGGACTTGCCTGATCCGCTCTGCCCGACTAGCGCAGTGGACTTCCCTTGCTTGATTTGTAACGTGAAGTCTCTAAATATGATGACATCCGGCCTTGATGGGTATGCAAAATGTACATTCTCAAACTCGATCTGACCCGCTAATGTATCGGGTTTATAGCCTTCAGGATCATCAGGTTCGATATGCGTAGCTCGATCAAGAATTCCAAAAACAGACGCGACTGTGGAAGATCCTTTCGCTATATCTGAAGTCATGCTACCAGCTTCAGAAATAACCCGTCCGGTACTAACCAAGATCGAAAACGTCTGAATCAAGGCTTTCGAAGTAAGATACCCTTGTGCTATCAGCCTCGCGCCGTACCAAAAATCAAATGCCCAAATCACCCACATTAATCCTTGCGAACACCCGAGCCCAATCCCGGCCAGCCATGCCTGTTTGATACACTCTCGTCGCGTAGCTTCATGCGACTTGTCCATCATTCCTAAAATCCTCTCCTGGGACGAAAATGCAGTCACGGTTCGAAGATTCGACACGGCCTCTGCTGCAATATTACTCCCTTCATCTTGCATTTTCATTGTCTTTTGTGTCATGTTTTTCAGTAGAGTGAAACGTACATAAAATGAACCGATCACAATAGGCTGCATTGCCATGATCACTATAGCAAATCGCCACGATATAACCAGCCCCATCGCGCACGCTATTATCACGGCGGAGATTCGTCTGCACCACCAGCGCCATTCTGTCTCCTACCAACGACCTCATCTGCAGAACATAACACAAAGTCATTTGGATGACGTACATTACAAAAAAGAAACTTAAACTAGTAACTTACGCACCACGTTAGCGTCTTTAGCGAACCGAGAGCAAACCGCGCCTGTGGAATTCTCGTCCTGATCGAACCAAGAGATCTCGAAAGTGAGAATCTTTCTCAACATGCTTTCACGGACTCTCTTGGTCAACATTTCACCCATGTAAGCGAAATTGTAGTGTTCCAAAACGTTGACCAAGATGGAGAACAGAGCAAGGGCAGCGAAACAGAGCGAGAAGAATTTGGTTTTCTGCTTGATCTCGTCGTGACTGGTTAAGAAGTAAACGGAGACCATCGTTGCCATTGCGAGCGAGTAAGTTGGCTGGATTGCTCCGAATAGGAAAGCGCTTGTACATCCAATGACGCCTTGTTTCCACTCTGGTGAATTTAAAGCTACTAGTCGCCGGAATGATGGAGTTGGGAGCTTCTTTTGTGGTGGGTTTGACGCATTGGTGATAGGTTGGTGTTTTTTGGAGCTGGAGGAGCGGAGACTTGGAGATGCAGACAAGGTGTTTGTGTTAATGTCTGAGTGAGAAATGGGTTGTAGGGGAGTTGCTTCTTGTGAAGTTTGCTGTTGTTGGAGGTGAATGAGGGATGAGTAAGTTCCGGTTGGATTTTGGAGGAGGTCATGGTGTGTTCCTGATTCGGTTACTTTGCCGTTTTGGACAACAGCAATGAGGTTAGCATTGCGGATGGTTGAGAGGCGGTGAGCTACAATGATGGTGGTGCGGTCTTTTGAAGCATTGTCGAGTGCTTCCTGAACTATGCGTTCTGATTCTGTGTCCAATGCACTTGTGGCCTCGTCTAGGAGGAGGATTTTTGGAGACTTTATTATTGCTCTGGCTATGGCTATACGCTGCTTCTGGCCTCCGGACATTTGTGCTCCCTTTTCTCCGACCTGATATGATTGATATTGTTTTTTCTTAGGACTTTCGGCGACAAGTTTGTTTTATAAAGATTGGGTGAAGAGGAAGATGCAAACCTGCGTGTCGTATCCTGCAGGCAACTGACTTATGAAGCTGTGAGCATTAGAAGCCTTTGCAGCTTCGATGACTTCCTCCATTGTGGCATCTTCCTTTCCGAAAAGAATGTTCTCTTTGATACTTGTGCCAAACAGAGCTGGTTCTTGACTCACTAGTCCCATTTGAGACCTCAACCATTTGATCTGAAGCTGAGTGATGGGGACTCCGTCGAGTAGAATCTCCCCTGCGAGGGGGTCATAAAATCTTTGCAACAATGCAATGGCAGTCGACTTACCTGACCCACTTCCTCCGACCAGCGCCACGGTCTGTCCTGCAGGAATCTCTAGGCTAAAGCTTCTGAATATCATTGATTCTGGCCTTGATGGGTATGCAAATTCAATATCCTTGTATTCAATGGTTCCCGATACTTCTTTAAGAATTTGACCAAATGTGCTGTCAGAATCAATGGCAGGGATTCTGTTAATCACCTTCTTTATCCGTTCTCCAGCTGAGGTTGCTTCTGAGAAGTACTTCAAGTTTGATAGACCTGATCCCATTGCCCTGACAAAAAAACCAGAAGACATGTTCAGTTGATCATGCTGCATTTTTGAAGAGACTAAAAAGCTAGAAACAATTCAATGGAAGGCCTTACAATCCACCAGTCATGACGCAACATCCAGTGGCAAAGACAGTGCCTCCATTGGCCCCGTGATACATAACCAATATGCTCCCATAGTATGCCATGAATGACCAAATAGCAAAGACTACTCCATTGCTTCCTACGGCAAGTCCCTTGGCGATGCCTTGCCGCAAACCCAACTTAAATGACATTTCCAGTGCTCGAGAAAATTGTTCAGTGAGTCTACTCTCTCCAACAAAAGAATAAACTGTCCTGACAGAAGATACAGCCTGTTGCACCAATTCACCAGCCTTGTTGTACTCGTCTCCGATCTTCCTGGCTAACTCTTTCAGTGTTCGTCCATACATGATTCCAGGAATTACCAACAGCAGAATGAATGGAAATCCCACTAAGGTCAGTTTCCACAGCATGATGAAGCCAATTATATAGCTCCCGATAAAATTAGCCACGCACATGATGAAGTTGGGCAACTGGAATTGGACAAGACAGGAATCTATCAGTCTTTTTACATTCTTTTGTACCGAGGAAAACAAGGTGGAGTTAGTTCACTGACCTTTGTAGCGACAGCATCTTGAATCACTAAACTATCGCCAGACACGCTCTGAATGACTTGGGAACTGCTGGACACATGTAAATCAAAGTACGCAACATCTTGCCTCAACACGGCTTTCAGATACATTGCTCGCATTCTTGTAGCTTGCCTCTCTGCAGTTCTTGTCCAGCAATACCCCTCTGCAAAAATACAAATTCAGCATTCATTCATGATCAGAGGTGTGCTTATTCACAACAAGTCATAGCTTACCCAAGAGGCAGCATATCCACGTCCCACAAGCCAAATACACATACAACAAAGCAACCTGTGAAATCAATTACATTAGAATGGACTCAAAAAAATTGCCAAAACTCCAAAATGAGAAATTGATGGCACTGAAACCTTATTCATGCTTTGAACAAATCCAGAAGACTGAGATGTATATCCAAGATTGTTCAGCATTTCAGCATACAAAAGCAGCGAAACCGGAGTAGACATTCCGTCTCCAACAGCTCCAATGAATCCCCAAAACATCAACCATTTATCAAAAACATCAGCATACATGAACATGGAGCTTCCTTTCTTCTTCTTATTATACTTGACACCCTTTGTATCTTTGTCACCATTGTTCTCTTGATCACCACCCTGATAACCTCTTCCCATGTTGCAAACCCGGATTTTTCGTCAGCGGACCGACACTGTTCAAGGCGGTATGAAACTTAATCTGTGATGGTATTTAAAATGTAACTGAGTAGGTGTGTGCTGATTTTATATATCCTGTTTAGTATGCTGATTCCAACGTATGTGAAAACATATCTAAATATGCCATGTTTCAAAATTGTCACATTTTTCATTTAATTTAGATTGCCCTTTCTTTTCCAACGCAAACTGATACGTACATTTTGGAGTGACTTCGAGAAGAACAATTATTTTTTTGTGAGACGGCTGAACATCATTTCGACCCATTGATTTCAATCAATCTTAAGTTAATAATCGTCATTTTCAACTACTCTGCATTTTGCAAATCTAACCAAATATCACCTAATTAAAGTGATTGCGTGACATTTTAAAGCAAATGGGTTCGTGTTTTACATTTAGTTTTGGGTAAAGCAAAACAAATCTAAATCGCTTTGACACTTTACAATACTAAATTAGGATAAGGATGTAATAATATCAATTATTTGGTAAACAGAAGATCTCAATATCCACCAAAGAAACTCAAAATGGAAGTAAAGCATTGCAGTAGATAATTGTCATTGTTTCCAGTTTTCCAGATTTAATAACTTTGGACATGATGATAAGATCAACTAAATCATAACTTTGCATCTAACCGATGATAACTTGCTGAAAATGTGGTTAACTTAGTGTTGAAATTGAGATTGAATAGAAAGCAAAATGAACATAAATAGATTATGATTCTGATAAGTCACCTTTAAATAAACTTTCATCAATTTGTTCTTCAATCTACTAACATTTTCATGTGATTAAATTAAAGTAGGATTTGCGTTAACTTAAATCATATTGTATTTGCATTTCTTCGTTCAGTTCACTAGATATTTGGTCTCAAAATATATATTATTAATTTTAAATTATCACTAACTGAGAATTGGTTCAATATATATATGCTGATAATTTATCAGTATTAATTCTTAACTAAAAGTACTATTTTTAATTCTATAAAAATCAATTTAATCTAAATACCGGATTAATCACAATCAACGGTTGAGATCATGTCCTCTTGTCTTACAAAACTTATACGTCCTTCTCGAACCTAACTCTATAAAAAACGATAACAATATCAAGAAATATAATCCAACTTTGCCTATTTTGATTTTATTTTATCCCCGATTATCTGCTATATTTTAAAAACATAATAACAACCAAAATTATTACTATTCTAGTCGATTTGTAGTGCCTATGTTCAATTCCGGTCGAATGGAACAGGGTTCTACGGAATATGATAAAGGATAATAAAAACATACAAAGGTGTTTATCAAACATCGATTGAATCGATATGCCATCTTTAATATACAAAATGAATAGATTTAAAATTTAAAAAGAATAAGAGTTTTGTTTCTGTTACCTGAAGCTGTAAAACATGTAACAAGTATCAACGACATCTTGAGCATGCAGCAATGTTTTATATTTGTTTTCACGTTTTATCAATGCAAGAAACTTCCATGGTAACTCCATTCTTATATACTAGTAATAACCGCACAGTTGTGTCGTTTAAATAGTTGGTTGTGCATAGTCTATATTTATCTAATAAAATTGGTTTGTGTTGTCAAATAAAACTGATTTGTGTTGATGTCATTGGTTTTCTTCGAATCAGTTTAATTCACTAAATTATTTATTACTAATATATTTTGGAGTGTTAATTACGAAATATGCCTCATATTAATGGGATTCGGATCCGGTGCATCATACAACATCTTAAAGCGAATTTAAAATTAATAAATTCGTCGCAAAACGATGTAGTTTTAATCTGCAGTAAATCAATATGACGTCGTTTAATTTGGTTGTAATATACTGCACCCTCGAAAGATATTATTTCGTATTAACATATGATTTCAAATCAAGTGTCGTACGACTATAGTTTTTTCAGTTCACATATTTTTTATTTAATTGCAAATAAAGGATTGTTTTCATTAATATATAAAACCCAAAACAAAAAATTGTGTAGTTATTTCCAACGTTTGATAGTGCATTCTCCATGGTATATTAATGTAATTAACTAAAGACTTTGGAAATTCATTTAATGTCGGAATTTGGTAAGGTAGGTGCCAATTAACTTTGATGAAATTAGTACTCGTAAATAATCATTTAATGTAAATCTGACTTCTATGCAATAATAAAATATAATGTCTTTTTTTTTTGATGGGAAATATAATGTCTTGAAAAACATCGAAAAATATACAGAGGTTTATTCGTGTCAAAACATTTTTTTGGTGGATTTATGAACCTTATTTTGAAATCGCATTTTATCAATGAACGGCATTGTGTCAATACTACAATACACTATATTATGCTAAAGAAACACATAAAAAAATAATACACAATAATTAAAAGTGGAAATAACATTACACTTAAAAATAAATTTGAAACACATAATGTGAACTCTTAGTTGTTCACCATTTTCCGCAAGCTAAGTGTGTTTCACTAAATCATTTTGATGTTGTTTGTAAAGATATGCAGATTGAAGGTTTATAGTACATTCATCAAATCTTAGAGATTGTTGAGCTCTTTGTAGTGGATCATGAGGATTTTTGATTACCATTGAAGTGATAAGAAAAAGTTCAAGGTGGACCAATAAATTCACGTGTGACCGAACGACATCATCTTAATAGTCGATATCTATCAATCCAACAGTTAATATTGATAACCGTCACTCACAACCGATCCGTGTTTTTTTACTAATTCAATATAAATTTATTTAATAGTCAATTTAATCTCAGCCGTAAGGTTAATCTATACTAACTGTCAAGATTAAATCTTTATGTCTCACAAAAATTTATTATTATTCTAGAAATCAACCCTTTATACAATATTATGTCTTTAATTAATAATATCTTCATTTAAAATTATTTCACAATAAATAATAAGAATACAATTTAGTTTCTTGTTTTCCTAAATTACGTAACACCGATCATCCGTAAACACCCCCAGCTTGGAAACTATCCCTTGCAAAAAGCAGACTCGTAATCGCACTCATTTTCTCCGGATAAATTTCCCGAACGCCGGCGACGAAACCGACCCATTCCAATGAATTTGTCATCGCCCTTGCACCGTAGCTTCTACTTTCAAACTGCGAAAACGGGCTTTGCCCATCTCACAACATGCCGCCGCAGCACAACTACAGCAGGAACAGCATCCTCCTCAATCACCAATTCCCACAAAGTACACTCTTTTTCCGCTATTTCATTTTTGGATTTCAATCTCATCATATTTACCATTGATTAACTGAATTGATATATAGGCTGGTGGCGATGGGGAGCTGCTTGTTGTGGTTGGAGGTGGTGCGGCTGGAGTTTATGCAGCTGTTAGGGCTAAGACTCTTGCTCCTCATCTTAATGTGCTTGTTGTTGAAAAAGCTAAGCTGCTTTCAAAGGTACCATTTTTTGCCCAGGCTTGGAATTGGTGTGTGGAAAGTTTGTACCTTTTTGATTATTGAGGTTGGTTTCCTGAGCAGGTCAAGATTTCTGGGGGTGGCCGGTGCAATGTTACAAATGGGCACTGCCCTGATAGTCAGGTATGCGTTTTTCAACAATAGTAGAAATCAATTCAGAAAGCTTACTGTGGGACTTGTTCTAAAACGTTAATATTAGTAGAAAACGTTTGAAATTAAAAACCCACGCTGATGACAAGTATTGAGTATTCTTCCTAAGCGTCTAATGAGGTATTGAACGGAATGAAACTAGTAAAAATGTATAGCGACTTGTCGCTGGCTGATTATATATGTGCGTGTACTGAAAATGAGAATAGATTTTAGCAGGACATTATCCGAGGGGTTACAAGGAATTGCGGGGATCTTTTTTCAGGACACACGGCCCTGAGGATACCATGTCCTGGTTTACTGACCATGGTGTAGAATTGAAGGTTGTCTTCATTATTAACTGTGGAACTATTTTTACTGGATCTGTGTTCTAGTAGATTTACATTTAATTTTTATGTTTTGTTCCGCCAGATTGAGGATGATGGAAGGGTGTTTCCGACTAGCAACAATTCTTCCTCTATAGTTGATTGTTTATTGAATGAAGCAAGAAGAAAAGGAGGTGTTCATGTCTGTTCCTTGTATAATTTATGGTTTTGATGTTGTGCAACTAACTTGAAGCTCCTCTTTCAGTTTCATTACAGACCGGAAAAGTTGTAACTTCTGCAACCATAGACACTAGCGGTAGCGGAAAATTTATTCTAAAGATAGAGAAACGTTCCATTGACTTGACTGAGCATGTTATGGCTGACTACACTCTGATTGCAAGTGGGAGTAGCCGTCAGGTATGTGGCACTGAGGCATTTTCCAACTGGTTACATTTGAGACATATAGGGCTAAGTGCTAACTGAATTTCAACACGTAAAGGGTCATAAACTTGCGGAGCAGCTTGGTCATTCGGTTATTGATCCAGTTCCAAGCTTATTCACTTTCAAGGTTTTTGATTCACAACTAGCAGAGTTGTCTGGGGTAAAGAATTCTCTCTTGCTCTACAATGAAGATTTAATAATCTTTCATTAGATTCACGAGCTTCAAACTTGATGGGCAGTATGAATCATGGCACAATTAATACGTTATATATGCAAATTAGTTACCTGTAACCGACTTTCATTTGCACTAGGTCACATTCCCAAAAGTGAAGGCGAAACTTCACTTGCAAGAAACAAAAAGAAATATACCACAGCTGACTCAGGTTAGCTTGCACTACCTCTTCTAGTTTATTTCCATGGACAATAAATCTAATTTGTTGTTTTTCAGATTGGGCCAATGTTAGTCACACACTGGGGACTTAGTGGACCAGTGATTCTTCGCTTGTCCGCATGGGGAGCAAGGAATCTTTTCGAAATGGAGTACAAATGTAAATGGCACCTTTTTGCTGGTTTGTTTTCTAGTTTCTCATGTGCCATTCCAGAACCCCAAGTGCATTTTTATCGCAGGTAACTTGCTTGTGGATTTTGCACCTGACATCAATGCAGAAGATTTGAAGGCATTGCTTACCCGTCACAAGGAGCAATTCGCTGTAAACTAATCTTTCCGAATATAAAATGATTTTTTACCTTTTTTGGCACACTAAAATCAGTCTTGCGAGCTTAGTGTAGGTCCAGTTCAGTGTTTATGTTATTCTAAACTTCAAAAGACACAGTTATCAGTATTCTGATCTCTTTCACATGTTTTAGCTGTGTATTCTGTCTTCAGAAGCAAAAAATTGTAAATTCCCACCCTACGGAACTTGGCATAGTGAAGAGATTTTGGAAATATGTGTTAGACCGTGAGGTTAGACATGTGTCCGCATCATCTACCTTTCGTTTTTTTGACTTTCGGATCCAGAGTTCTGAAAATTGTTACAGGGCATTGATGGGGACATCTTGTGGGCTTCGGTATCAAACAATGGACTTAATGCTGTCACATCTCTTTTAAAGAACTGCTCATTTGGAGTGACTGGGAAGGTAACCATCTGTGCATGTATTTCTTTCCTCCACTATTTGAGTCAGCTATTGTGAAGCTAAGATATTGATGCCTTTTTAGGGACAATTCAAAGATGAATTTGTCACTGCAGGGGGAGTTCCGTTGTCAGAGGTTTTTTTCTGCCATTTACATTTCTGTTGTGTTTCGTAGATTTGTGTCATTCAGTTTGGGACTTGTTTTCGTTTTACTTGCAAGTAGATCTCACTGAACACAATGGAAAGCAAAATACAGCCGAATCTGTTTTTTGCTGGAGAGGTAATATTTCTCTTTCTAAATAATTTTCTCAGATGACTCGGGATATGTTTAAATCATTTTATATCCTTGTTTTACTTGCAAGTAGTTCAAGTGGTCCGATTGATGTCTAAGTTAACCGTAGTCCATTTGACTCATCATAACTGAGTTTCTCCCTTGCTGATTTACATCAAAACTTGCAGGTTCTAAACATTGATGGGGTAACTGGCGGATTCAATTTCCAGGTAAAACTAAGTACTTCTAATATGCATTCCTGATAAAGTACTTTATTTATATGGTATGGGTGAATATGAAAATTGCAGAATGCATGGTCGGGAGGTTATATAGCTGGAACAAGCATAGGCCAGCTGGCATCATCTGCCTACCACAACAGGTCTGAGGATATGACGCATAACTCTGAAGTCTCTCTGTTGCAAGGATGAAGTCGTGAATTCATTCATTCAAGTAAAATCTCCAGGGACTATACAGCATAATACTCAAAATGGTATACATAATTAGAGTCTAGAGAGAGACATGTAGGATGTTATTGATTTTTGGTTGTTTTCAGAGCAGAGACAGACTGGAGATGAAGTTTGGCAGGAAAGAAAAATGTCAATACTTGTCTTTTTTTCTTCCCATGAATTAGAATAGCTTAGCAAACTGGGGGCGGAGGCAAGCCTCAAAACCTCCAGTGCTCTGTTTTTAATTAGAGTCTACACTCTTGTTGGTAGATGCTAGATGTAACATGCTTACTAGAAATGGGAATAAATAGCATATCTGGAAAAGTCGAGAGAAAGCAAAAGGGCATGAATATAAACAGTTCCAAAGCCATTTATTTACTTAATCATAATAGGATCAACATTCAACACCAACACATTTGTGGGCAGATGCAGAGAAAGTCTGGCAAAAATAACTTAGATGAAATCCCATTAACATTTCTTGGCCCGTTGAAAATTGTAAAATATACTTGGTGATACCTACTGTTAAATCCCGGTAACAGTATTAAAGATCAAACAATAGGACAGTGTGGTCTCAAGTTCTTCTGGGATCTTTCGCATCTTCTTGAACCGTGTATGCTCTCTTCATTTCCTCTAGTATACTGTCATTAGTGCTGAGAAGATGAAAAAAAGTTTTAGTCGACGAAAAGAGATAACAGTCCCAACAAACAAAAATAAAAATTACTACATCCACAATTATCCGAAGGTACAACTTGCACCAAACATTCTTATCAGGACGTAAGTATCAAATCAAAGGAACGATTTTTAATGATGATAAGGTTTTGTTATTTAGAAAAACAAGAGAAAGAGAGAAAGGTGTTCTTACTATAGTGTCAGATTCTGTGATCCCTTTACTAAGTACAAGCTAATTTCCTAATTCTCAAGATAGTGATGAAGCACCTAAATACTGTAAATTTAATCCTAGTCTGTTGAAAGTGGCAACACTGCCATAACTTACTGAGTCTGGAAGTTATATCACAACAAGCAGCACTAAAGAAGACACAACTTACAACTGATGGAGACAATCATTCAATTCCGCCGCTTGCTGGCGACATTTCCAAACAACTGACAGAGTTCTCCCCATAGCACACTCCGCGTATTTTGATGTATACAACTCACATTCCTTCAATGCCTTCTGTTTCATTTTGCTGCGTAACGCTGCAATTCCAAAAGTTTTAAAAAGGTATTTGTCATCGAGAAGCATAAGCACTAAGAGTTCCGAATCATTTGAGGATAGGGAGGCAAGTAAAAGTGCAACCCATAGAGTATATGTTAGTTTACAAAAGAATTTTGACCATTTGAGAAATGAACTGATAAAAACGAACGACTAGACAATTCCTGATAACAAATTATTTTCTACTGTACATCAAGATGCCTAATACAATCCACAAACCGGCTGCCCATATTAACCTTAAGTTGGATGAGTTAAAAGAATACTTAAACATGATCCGATCAACACAAACATGAAGAATTTTTGATAAAAACTTAACGAAAGTTTTAATTTTTCCTAACTAAATGTGAGGTGATTTAAATATCAATGAAATAGAAAATTCTGACTTTTCTGTTTGCGAAAGCCAAGACAAAACACTCTATCAAGCAATTGCATGCATTATACCAAATATACTATTTTGGAATGCTACATTTTCCTTTATAATTTTTTATTAATGGAGAAACAATTCAGCTGAACCTTAATGGTAAACATTTGGAACTGATTCAATACCTTCTTCAACCTTTTTCTTGACATGATTTTCCCTGGCTTCTTGAACATATCCCATTATCTTCGTCACTCAGCTATTCAACCAACTAGCAAAGTAAAAGAACATGATACTATCATAAACATTGTAACGCCTGTTGGTTGCTTCTCCTTAATAGGCATCAGTATCAACAACTTATAATTCAACATAAAGAGGCAAAATGATAAACAATCCGACACAGCACATTCATAAACAAATTATGCCATAAAACAAGAGAAGCCGGAAACTTTTTTCTTTAATGTCACTGCTAGAGCTAACATTTCAAAACTGCAAGCAATCCATTACATTTCTCTGGGATTAAACAGCAATAGATGAAAATAGCTGATAATTAAACTTCACGATTTCAATGACTAACAATTGTAAAAATACAAACTTCACCAATCAAGCACATCATTTGCAACTGGTATGTCAAATCACTAAGTCAACCCTAGAAAACAAATCAATCGGCACAGAACGAAACTTGAACTCTGAACGCATTTACCTACAGCAGACAACGCGGAGTAAAGTAGATCCGACGGAAACAGATACACGAGCCGCCGTCTTTAGATTACGACGCCGTCGCACTTTTAGGGTTTTTGGTTAGGATCAAGAAAATGGGAGTTAAGGTGAATAGTTAAATTACCAGTATGCCCCCAATTGATTAACAGTTTACTTTACAATAATTCAATGAATAAGACTATAAAATATCATCAAATTCAACCCATAAAAATGAGCACCCACTGTCAAGTGTCAAGCATATTATGCAAAATGAAATACTGATGATTGTTCGGACTTCATAAAAAACATGTAACCATCATCAACATGTTCAAAGTGGTCACATGACATTTATTTTGTGATCGGCATAAGTTTAACAAAACTCAACATTTAGCGAAAACAATCTTCAAATGAACTTTCATGGCTTGAGCGCCAAAGCAAGTCCAATCTTTGTGCTTTTCTCAACAGCCTTGGTGTCTACCTCTCCTGAGATAGTCAACAGAGACTTCGGACGCCACTCATGCTGAATGAGAGCACTTGCCACGCCAAAGTTGTTCACACGGGCCTTTACTGTAGTTAGTGGGTCCAATGTATGTTGAGTACCAACCGTAATGGTATTTTGGATTGTCTTCAGGTTGTGAGTTACCTCAGCACCAACGGCTGTGTTAGTGATTGGATTCACTACATGATAGTAAGATGCATTCACGGTGTTTCCCTTGTCATTCCTGCAATCAAATGTAGAATATGAATATTACGCTAACAAAATATAGATATGTTACACCACATGACTACTAAGTTGATAATACAATACAATTTTCCTGACGAAAAAATTATAATTCTAATCACAATCTGACTCGACTCATTGTGCAACACTTATAAGTACTAATACCAGAGGGCAAATCGAATAAGTAAAAATATTCACTTACAGAGTAACTGCAGCAGTAAGATCTGCATTAGAGAAACCAAAGCCAGCATTGCACTTAATAAAGTCCCCAGATTTGGTATCATATGCAACATCACCACCTAGGGAAACACCATTTGATCCAATTACTCCTGATAGATTCACAATGGGGTTGGCTGTCAGGCCAACAGTTGTGCTAATGCCAGCATGTGGGTGCAGATACTGCAGCTCAACCTGCTTAGCACCATCAAATCAGAATCCCGCAATAATACAGTTAACGCTAGGGAGGGGTCCGTAAAAGCAAAATGCAATGAACTGACATTACCTTGCCAGACCTTTGATCAGGAACTTTGAAGCTTAAGATGGCTTTCAACCCAGGGGTAGGTTCATCAATTGTAATAATTGAGAAAAGCTGAAATGGAAGCATAAACGAAATCAACTGTCTATAGAAAAAGAGAAGGTCATCATCATGTGAGCAACAAGTGCTTAAATCAGTGAATAAAATTTAAATTCAGGAAAATACTTTGTATGAAAATAAATTGCACGGGATTCAGTCGTGCGTGAAATTTAAGTTCAGTGATAAAACAGTGAACTTTTAGGGACCCTTTTGAGGTTAACAGAGAAGGCTATATTGCAGGGAAATAAAAAGAAGAAACCATCATGATATCACGCCACATAAGTAAAATAACCATCAATTTCAAACCACCAAATTTGGTTGGTTAAAAAGATGAACCAATAAGTTGAATCAGAACTGTGCAAATACTTGAGTTGTTCAGAATATGCAGCCAGCAGTTAACATGATGCACATATACAATTCATACTTGTCACGTAAAACAGCTTACATTGGAGTTTGTGTCGACTTTGATATCAGTTGTTATGTTCTTATGCTTGATTTGTGTATTGACATCCGCAAGAAATAAGTCGCCTTTCTTGGTTCCAGATGATGTAATGGCCTAAAAAAAGCTTGGTTAGAAAATACACTGCAATACAATGTAAGCATATAAAAATAAACAAATCTGTCCAGCTACAAAATATTCGCTTTTATGAAAGAAATGATCTAATGGGTAACTAATCCAGTACGAAATGAACAGATAATAAAAGGTCAATGCTTACGACTCCAGTAGGTGAGTAGGTGGTGATGGTGAACTTTTGATCGCTCTGATAGTCCCGGTAAAGAAGATCTGCGAATATCAACAATGAAGGAAAGTGAGAAGAATCAAAACGACGACGGATTGATGTAAAACAGATAGAGCGGAAGCGAGAGAGAGAGAATCAGACCTCTGGCTTTCTTGCCGATGTCGGTGTACAGACCAGGTCCCTTCGACATAGCTTCTTCTTCCTCTTTCTACCGCACCGACCGATGAGAACGATTGGATTAAGATGAGAGATCGACTGTGTTTTTTCGAGTATTAGGAATTTCGATTTTATGAATTCCGATATCCAATTAAATGGACAGGCTTGATAAAAAAAAGGACAGGCTTGATGCGAGTAAATGTGTTACATTAAAATTAAAATTAATACCTATTTAAATTTGAATATTTGTAAAATAATATAGTTTTTTTTGCTTTTTTTGACTATACTCCCTCCGTCCCATTTTGAGTGTCTCATTTGAGAAAATTGAAAAATGTGAGATAAAAAGTGAGAAAGAGAATGAGTGGAATAAAAAGTATGAAAGAGAATGTAAATGTAGAGGTAAAAAAATTTCTATTTTAGAAAATAAAAAGATCATTCTGGGAGATCAAAAAAGAAAATGAGACACTCATAATGGAACGGAGAGAGTATCATTTTTCGGGTAGATATTCAATTGTTGATTTTAATCATTCAATGGACGGCAAGATGAGATTAAAAATAAATAAAAATCTCAAAAATCGATTAAAATAAATAAAAATCTCAAAGATGAGATTATCGCTTTAATAAAAACTAGGTATTGACCCGCGCTGTGCGCGGGATGATGGATTTAACGAAATGTATTTCTATATAATTAATTGAAAATACAAGCCAGCCAATCCGAAAAAAGGGATTTAACGAAATGTATTTCTATATAATCATGAAATATTTCCGAATCTATAATATTCTGTATTCGACACATGTTGCCAAAATATTTACATGTGTTAAATATTTTGATTCCAATTTCAATGGTTCTCATTAAATATTATTATTCAAAAAAGCCAGCCAATCAGAAAAAAGGGAAAAAGAATTCAAAATTCTAAAAAAATGACACATAGGCCAAATTGTTCACACGACGACACGTGTCCAATCATACATCCCTTTTAATATATATATGATTAACTTTAATTTCTATAGTTCAAATTTTATGTCGTAAAATAAATTAATATCTTATATGATTCTAACCTTTTTTTTCACAATATAACCCTAACATATTTTGATGGGGTGGGTGAACTGGAACTCGTATTCAAAATTCAAATAGCTGATCGTAAAAGAAAGTGGATGAAACCCCAAAACCTTTCATCTTAGAAATCTCTTACCCAGTGCCTTCACCACCCAATCACTATTTAGTTTCTTGTCTGGAGTCTGTCAATCATTTGGAGCATATCAACTGCACCTGCATTATCCATGTTATGTGATTTTAAGTTGCTTGTCACTTTGAAAAAGTTCGAGTTGCCCTAGGCATTTCATCGAACAGCTTCCGCGCATCTTAAACGATCCACACTTCAGAATAGCTAGAAATATCAAGATGCCCATTAGCGGAGAATAGACAACAGTCCGGCAGTGTAGAACTTATAACGGCACACCATCCAACTATTACCAACAAAATAACAAGTTTTATCGACGGAAAAACTGCAGCTGAAATAAATTTGTATTATGTAATTTCAAAACAAATGTGTATGCCCAACTTTCACATTTTAGAGTTTACAGAAAAAGCAACGGCACTTCCGCCGCCGATCAACTACTTCGGACATCGAAGTTGCGCGGAGAGACTTCTGGGACGCTGCTGCTCTTCCGAGGTCACTTCATTTCCGAACTTTTAAATCTTTTGGATTTTAAAAAACTCTTCTAAACCCTAATTGTGAAGTTCTCTCGTTTTGATTGTGTTCAATTGTGATTTTGATTTTCGGATAAATTAAGTTGAAGCAAGCATCTTTGTTCTAAAAGCAACCTTCTTATGGACTCATACTATGATAACAATTGCGGGGAACCGACCTCTGTTGCTGATATGGGCTTTGATTCTTGTATCAGATCACACAGTGTGTTGAAGTTCGAGAAATCCTAATTTGTCGCATTGGTGGTGCATTACGAGAATTTCAAGTTTGTATTAAGAAGCAGTTCTGTTGAAATCAAAACAGGTGTCTGATGAATGGCGAACAAACAGCCACGGAACAAGACAACCCATTGTCATGAGTGCATGATCGGAAAACACATTGCTCCATCAAAGCAGAGAGCTGTACAAAGGGCATTGGCTGATGCTTTGATTGCATCTGGGTTTTTGAAGCAGGAAGAGCTTATTTAATCGTTTGTACAGATGTGTTAACCTCTTCTGAGACCTCATCTCCTAATTTCAGGTACCTTATGGTTTATAGGAATTAAGCTAATTAAAGACGAGGATTTAGAGCTTTGACAGAATCTGTTGGTAGTTCTACGAATTCACAAAGTCATTTTTCATAGATATATTGAAGGAGTTTTTCAGGCAGGAATAGTTCAAACACAAGTTGAATAGTTGATTGAAATGAGTTTTGAGTTCCTATCAGTCTATCACGTCCGCATTCAGCCACTGGTTCGATTATTTGGATTGTCTCCTTCATTCTGTTTTAGATGATGCAGTATTTATTGCTAATTATTACTCAGACAGATTGTGTTTTGTAGGTTGGATTGGTGGCATCGGAAATTACAATGACACTTTCTGCCTTTGCACGCGAATCTACTTGGAGTCTTGGATACTACGTGCTCTCAAAAAGTATCCCTGAAGGGAAGTTCACTGATACTGAATCCATGGCGTCTCAAGTCATCGTCATGAAGGTTCTGTCGACTTCACTGGAAACCGTATGATCTGTAACTTTTATCTTGATTGTCAAAATGCATGTGGAAGTTGATATGTCCGCTGTTGTCACACAGTGAAAAATGATAGAAAACTGTAGTTTCTGGAGTGATTTTGATCCTTTCGTGCTTAGGTGAGCTTAGAAGCATGCTTTTGAAACAAGCTTGAGAGTACGACATTAGGATGACCCCTTCTGAGTTTTTTGCCAACAATACTGGTTTCTGCCGCTAATTGGACAGGTATACAAATTCTTTTGCGTTATTTTCTGCATGGTGATTAGTAACATCTCGTTGGAACTATGCTTGGATGACTTCTGCAAATGGAAATGATTTTGAAAATGCAATCATACTATAAAATACCGTAGAAATTGGCTGGTTGATAAATGATGTTGCAGTTCCATTATGTCCCTTTATGCCAATTGAATGATACAAAAGGCGTCAGCTTGAAATAGTAATTTATAGAAGAAAGCTCAGCCTTGTGTCGTCCCTTGATTGTCCTTTCCATATTTGATTTTTTCCACATTTCTCGGAGTACCCGATGAGTCCAATATTGATTTCACCTACCCTATATTGCAATGGCATCATCATCATCATTCCTATTCTCTATTTTTATGAGACCCAGTTATACTCTTGGCCACCCTTCCAAATCCCAGTTTATTCATGAATAACAGCAGCATTCTCATAACAGCTTGATCAGGTTAGCATTCATCAATTTCATTCTTGCATTCTAGATATACATTATTATTTTATACATTGGCATCGTATGAATCTCAACTCTTTTTGTTTGCTGGATGATACAAGTTGCCTTAAGTCTTCAATTTTTCTGGGTATATAGGTGATGTCATGTTTGCAGACATGTGCTTTTTTGTCGACAGAAATCATAGTTTAAGAGGTTGTTTATCAGTGCAGGCCGTGCTGATAAGTATTTGGGATGGCTTTTGTGTCCTCCATCCAAGGTCTTATTCTCCTGGACTCCAACACATATAAGTTACAGCGCAGAAAAAAACTAGGAGTGATCGGCTTCAAAGGTCCAAGTTTTGTGCGGGTGGGAAGTAGAACGGGAAAGAGCAGTTCTTGCACCGTTAAGGTTGTCTATGCATGTCGCGAATATGATTTCAGTGATCCGGTTGGAAGGATCGATTTAAGGAGGAATTCGAATCGAGATTTAGCTTGCCACATTTACGAGATGTGCTGGATGTAGAGCCAAGGTCAACGAGCTTTTCACTCACAACCAGGTATATAAGCTTAGGCAACATTTTGGCTGTAACTGACTAACATAACACAACGGGTACAAAGATGTTGCTTTGTTTGGACTTATCTACTAGGCAATACAATCAACTACACTTTCATTTGTCGCAGACACTCTCGCATAGGAGACGGTGCTGTTGTGCGTGAGGAGCGAAGAAATGGGTACGTCAATCAAAATGACCGAGCGCTGTTAAAGGTATGTTCTGCATTTAATTCTGTTTTCTTGTTTGAATGAATATTTGCTGCCAAATTATATTGCTTGAAATGAATTTCTCATACTCATACTCTTACTAGGCTATTAAATATTCTTCACCAGATTCAGCTGGAGCTGAATGTGTCGATCCTGAATGCAGCTGGCTGGAGCAATGGTGACTACAGATATATTATAAAACAAATATTGATCTGTTTTATTCCCCATACTAATTTGTTAAAATATAATTGCATGTAAGGGTGCATCGAGCCGGGCCACGAAAGATGATTTACTTTGAGCCTAGTGAAGTTAAGGCAGGAATCGTTACTTGTGGAGGACTCTGTCCTGGGCTCAACGACGTCATTAGACAGGTGTGTAACCACTTTGTCAAGCACAAAATTTAAGTTTTCATAAAAGCTTCAATGTTGTTTTGTGTCTTTCATACTAGTAAAATTGTAGATCTGATTTTGCTAGCCACTGACATTTGTAAATATATCTATATTTCCCAGATTGTTTTTACTTTAGATTTGTATGGGGTGAAGAAAATTGTAGGCATTCAGTATGGGTACAGAGGCTTTTTTGATGAAGACCTACCCGAGATACCTGTGAGAACTTCTTCTTAATTGGTTTGCATTCTCCATGCATGTCTTTCGACTTTCATAGCATTCTGAGAAATATCACACTTTTTTCTTACAGTTGTCTCGTCAGATGGTCCAGAACATCAATCTTGCCGGTGGAAGTTTATTGGGAGTATCTAGAGGAAGTGGTGAAATAAGTGACATAGTCGACAGCATACAGGTAAAGATTGATGTAGAAACAATCAGTATGTCTTATGTGAAAAAGCTCAGATGTGGGGAAACCTCCTCATGCCAACTTTGCAATTTTAGGCCAGGGATATCAGTATGCTTTTTGTATTGGGTGGAAATGGAACACACGCAGGCGCCGATGCAATACACAATGAGGTACCCAAATTCTTCTATTTCTTGTGATGGCTTTGAAGTATAATACTGTAATAGTTCAGGTAAGGACTTTTGTGTTTCAATATTTCAGAAAGAGAACTGAAACACCTTTCAAAAGTGTTTTTAGATAAAGTTAGTTAAATGTGCTTACAGACTCCTTTAATTTGTTGTAGTAATTTCTTATCCTTATGTCTGCAGTGTCGAAAAAGGAAAATGAAAGTATCAATTATCGGTGTCCCTAAAACTATTGACAACGACATACTCTTGATGGATAAAACATTTGGGTTTGATACCGCTGTGGAAGAAGCTCAGCGAGCAATCAACTCTGCATACATTGAGGTAGAAAATATAATTTAATTTGAAATTTGAAATTTGAAATTTGCGTATCACAATTTTTTATACAAGAATTAACCTCATTATACATTTTTCATGACAAATGACATACCTCGTAAATATACATGATATTTTGCAAGTTTTCCATTGAAAACTTAAGCCCAACAATTGATATTTTTAGGCACGCAGTGCTTATCATGGAATTGGTCTTGTAAAATTGATGGGGAGAAGCAGCGGCTTCATAGCAATGCAAGCTTCAGTTTCAAGTGGTCAGGTTGATGTTTGTTTGATTCCAGAGGTTAGCAGTTGTGCATTATTTTTTTCTAATTATTTGAGTTGATTGCTTGCAGACATCCATTACACTCATTTACCGACTCTTAATCTTATAGGTATCTTTTAAGTTAGATGGGCCATACGGCTTACTGAAGCACTTAGAGCATCTCATAGCAACAAAGGGCTCAGCTGTGGTTTGTGTGGCCGAAGGGGCAGGACAGGTGAGTGTACATTCCAATATATTTGTCCCACGTCAATGTTACAAAATACTTAACCTGACAGGCTTATGTTTTACCTCATCTTTTGCCATCCTCGCAAATATATGCATCATGCTCAAGTTTACAAATAATAACAATAAGTAGTTGTTTGGGGTTTTTAAATCAGGATTTGCTGGAGAAGTCAAACATGAAGGATGCATCCGGAAATCCAATTCTTTCCGATATTGGGATTCATATCCAACAACAGGTGAGGTGACTGTTTATAATCTACTCAAACTGTATCACTTCTCATTCAACTCAGACTCAGCCTTGTAACAGATCAAGAAACATTTCAAGAGCATAGATATTCCGTCTGATGTGAAATACATTGACCCAACATATATGATCAGAGCATGCAGAGCCAATGCGTCAGACGCAATTCTATGCACTCTTCTGGCACAGAATGCTGTAAGATTCACTTCTATATTCCGCTTGGAGTTTTTTATGATAACCGGCCAAGTAGTAAAACTTTGCTTGATTTGGTCAGGTGCATGGTGCTTTTGCCGGTTACAGTGGCATCACAGTTGGAATTTGCAACAGTCACTATGTGTATTTACCGATCCCAGAGGTGATTGCATCTCCCAGATACGTGGATCCCAACAGCCGCATGTGGCATCGGTGTCTGACTTCCACTGGACAGCCTGACTTTTGCTGATGACTTTCTACAACCTGACGTGGTGTACTATTTTATTTCAATTACTTAGTCTGTTTTTTCCGGTTTTCTTAGGAAAATGTCATATGCGCCCATATCAGTGCATACAGACATTCATTTGCTATCCTGAGATTTTTCTTATCTTCTATGTATAAATGCATTTTATCTTTTTGTATATTTTAGTGAATAGATGAATTTTTTAAGTAGATCTCATACGAGCCCACCTCCTATCACCGTCAATTTAGTTGACAGGTTTCGACACTTACTAAGTGCATTGACAGGGTTTGTATAGTTTGATATTAGGGCTTCCAGAAGCAGAAGCATACATTTTGACTTTAGCCTGTAAGTTTAGTATCTACATATTCAGCATTTTATCATATATAACCTAGTCGGCATAATCTGGTTAGTGGCACTCGTGTCCAGATCTATTGACATTTAATAGTCATTCCTAAGTGTGATTTGTGTCATTATTGCTGTCCCCAAGTTACTACATTTCTCGCAGTAGCTTGCGTTAGGTTAAGCAACCAAATTAAAATATTAATCTGCATACATCCGTAATCACTTACTTAAAGTGGACACCTAATCTCTTTTTAGCTTTAACGTCTTCCAAATAAATACCTCTCTGGCTCTCTTCTAGTAGTGAAGCTTAGTCAAGCATTGCCTGTTGATAAGTAATATGAAAGTAAGTTAATATATTATTTCATATCGATCAGTTTAGTGATAAATATTAAATTTATATTGAATTTTGAATAAAAATATGCAAGTTAACTTTTGAATTTAATGGAATTGATTCATTATACACTAAGTATAAATATGACTTTATTATTTATAGTTATTTAATTTATTATTAATATACATGTTAGCTCAATTGGCATGAGAGAGGAATAGAGAACAAAAAATGCATATTTAAATAATGTTCACTAACGCGTAACAAATTTGGTGAAACATTAGCTCATTAAAATTGAGATCTCATTGTACATTTGCATCTGGTTGATTTAATTGATTTAGTAATTGAGATTAAAATTAATTTTTAATTAAATTATGCGATTAGATTTGCGAAATGCAGTGGTTGTCGAGAATGACGCTTATTAATATCAACCGTTAAATTTATAAAAATCAATAGTCAAGATTATATCTCCATCTTATTAAAATTTGATTATCATTCTCGAACCTATTCCTTGCAAACTTATTGGCTTATATCTAGATGCAAAATTTTATTTTATGCTCCGTAAATTCCGGAAGAGTCTAAGCAGGACATCATTTTTTAAATTAAATTTCCCAAATGTTTTTGTCAACCCTAAAGGCTTAAACAACATCTATTAAGTGTACTTACTACTCCTACTCTACTACATCCCATTGTTCCATCTATTGCAAATAATTAATTATGCATGCCAAATTAATCATCCATAATTAGTCTTGTAGTGCATGGAAAGGGTTGAAGTGAAACATACAAATTTTGGTAGAACGTGAAACATCATTATAACCTTAGGTTTTTATCTATTTAACGGAAAATAACTGCTTATTCAAAATCGCCATGCTTTTTTTGCATATTAAATTTTAAATTTAATTAATAACCGAATTCAATCATAACCGTCAATATTTACGAGATCAACGGTTATGAATACGAGCTTACACTCTTACAATATTTATGTGTCTCACAAGTAGTCCATATATACACAACCCATCACTACTGACCTTTCTCAACCAAAACAGCTTGTCCCAAAACTCTCACAAACATTAGCTCAACTCAATCCCATGGAAACCTCAAAACCTCATGTGATTCTTGTAGCTAGTCCCGGCATGGGTCACCTCAAGCCAATGCTCGAACTCGGAAAACGTCTAGTAAACCACTACAATCTTGAGATCACTTTGTTCATTATCACAAATGAATCCAAAGCAAACAAAGCATCAGATGTTTTTAAGTCATCCTCTTCTGAATTTTTTCACTTTCATTTAGTTACCGCACCGCGTCTAGACGCCATTCATGACGCGGCCGGCGTAGTAGGGAAACTATGTCTCACTATCCGATCCTGCATACCGCTTATCCGGTCTGCACTTTCCGATATGATCAAAGTTTCTCCTCCAACTGCTGTTATTGTTGATTTGTTTGGAACTGATATTTGGGACTTAGCTGATGAGTTTCATATGCTTAAGTTTGCTTTTATGACTACTAGTGCTTTGTTTCTTGCTACACTCATTTTTGTTCCGTTTTTCGTTGACAAATTGAGTCAGAAAGAGTTTGAGGCATTGCAGATGATTGTGATCCCCGGGTGCAAGTCTGTTTCCTACGAGAATGTATACGATATAGCGAATCGCGGTAATCCTGATCATGGTTTCGCTCGATCCATCGCTAAAAACTTTATAAATGCTGATGGAGTTCTGATCAATTCTTGGAAAGATCTTGAACCAAACACTTTCAAACAGTTACAAGATGGAAGATTATTAGGCACAGTTTACCCGATAGGACCGCTAGCGGAACAGGTCATCTCCGTCGACAAGGACAAGAAATCATCAGCCCTATTTAAATGGTTGGACAAGCAACCAAAAGAGTCAGTTCTGTACATCTCATTTGGAAGTGCTTTAGCTTTAACTCATCAGCAAATTCAAGAATTGGCTATTGGTTTGGAATCAAGTAAGCAAAGATTTATTTGGGTTTCGCGCCCTCCCACCGACGAGGTGGCAGAGTATTTCTTCGTAGCGGGTTCCGAAGATGAACCTAAGCTGGATTATTTACCAGAAGGGTTCATCACGAGGACTAAAGGCGTTGGGGTGGTAGTTCCATTGTGGGCACCCCAAGCTGAGATCCTAGCTCATTCGTCCGTAGGAGGATTTCTAACGCATTGCGGATGGAACTCGACGCTCGAGAGTATAACAAATGGCATACCTATGATCGCTTGGCCTCTATACGCAGATCAACATATAATCTCAAATCTCCTTGCGTACGATCTTAAAATAGCGATCAAGCCTAGTGCAAGAACGTCGTTGAATGGACCGGTCATTGGCCGGGAGGAGATACAAGAGTTAGTAGTGAAGCTGATGGAAGGTGGAGTTGGAAATCATTTGAGAAGTAGAGTTAAGGAGATTCAAAAAAGTGGTGAAAAGGTGTTACAAGCTCGAAAGAATGGATCGAGTTCAGACACATTGCATCGTTTTGCAATGTCTTTACGCAGCTGGAAATCTGGCCGGAAAAGAAGATCGAAAAAGATGAGATGTTTAAGCTGTTGCTTAAAATCGAAGCAGCCTTAGAGAATGGATTGCATTTACTAGTGAACAAGAAACATGCTCCAAACAACATTTTAGGAACAAAAACTACGTAACACAAACATGGTCATTCAATTATCAATTTGCATTGATGATCTTCTTTACACGATTTTAACTCATGAAACAATGCAATCAAGACTCATAGTGAGTTTGCATTTTTTATGTTACATTTGCATTCAAGTTCATGTTCATAGTTATTTTTTAAGTTATAAGAATAAATATAATTTAGCTAAATAGAGGAATAAATTATTAAAAAGTGCATATGAAGCAGTGGCCTAACGATTAGTTATTCGATCTTTGTTGGCGGAGCTTGATCTTATAGATTTTTTTTCTTCAAAATATATTAAAAAGGAGAAAGTGCAACTAACAAAAGAGTGGCATCTTAGAATATCTCTCAAATTAATGAGAAGATTCCACAGGAATTTCATGATTTTTTATTCAGTGGTTGGAAAGGGGAAAAGGAAGTAAAGAATAGTATGTCGTCAAACACCAAATCCACTATTCCTGTTTTTTTCTAGACATATTCTTCGAATCTATTTGTTTCGTAGCTGTGGAAAACAGGACATATTAAATATTTGAAATCCTGAAAAGACATATATCGCATTGACGTTACATTGAGTGATTTTTACAATTCTTAAGATTGTAACAAGAGACAAATCTTCCTGTCTTACATATATTTAATCCCACGCTTATAATATATTTCATAAACGAATATTTTTGTATTTATTCTCGGGATTAAATAATATTACAATGGTGTGAGCTAGAAGTGAAATATAAATTCAATTATTTTCTCTGAAAATATGTAAACCTATGAAAAAATATTGTCAAATTATTTGACAGATGATCTTTATAGACCATAGCAACTCCTGGATTGTCTCTATGGTGCAGTTTTCTGAAATATGCAGTTTTTTTAATTTGCAGGTGAAAGGGCATCTTCAGCTGAAGCAGGAGATATAGTATCGGACTCATCGCGCTTAAGTACCAGCTTTTGCTGAGGAGGCTGCCCGTTGGAGAAAGCCATAACATCAGTGTCGATTAGAATAATATCTTCATCCTTGAATTCTCCTCTTAATATGCCTTTGGCGAGTTCATTTTCTACATTTTGTTGAATCACACGCTTCACTGGTCGAGCACCATAGTTTGGATCATATCCGAGATATCCTAGAAGCTGAATAGCTGCGTCAGTTACTCGTAGTTTCATTTTGCGATCCACTAATCTCTTCTGCACACGCTCCAACTGAAAAAAGCATTATAACAATTATTAGCAAAATGACCAATGAAATAAAAAACAACCGCGCCCTGAAAGTAAAACCACAATTTTCACAATATATAACTTACTTGTAACTTCACAATGGTGTTGATTTGATCTCGGTCCAGAGGTTTGAAGACAATGTATTCATCAATCCTGTTCATAAACTCGGGACGGAAAATTGATCTAGCAGCATCCATTACCCTTCGCTTAATGGTTTCATACGCTGATCCGCTTGACGAGATTTCATCATCTGCTGCGTTTAGAATGTACTGGGACCCCACGTTCGAGGTCATGATTAAGACTGTGTTGGTAAAACTCACAGTGCGACCTTGTGAGTCGGTCACTCTACCATCATCTAATATTTGAAGAAACACATTGAACACATCAGAATGGGCTTTTTCTATTTCATCAAATAAGATGACTGCGTACGGCCTTCTACGAACAGTCTCTGTCAGCTGTCCTCCTTCCTCGTATCCGACATAGCCAGGAGGCGCCCCAATCAATCTTGAGACAGCATGTTTTTCCATGTATTCGCTCATATCTATTCTCACAAGGGCTTCCTCAGTGTTAAACATATAGGAAGCAAGAGCTTTTGCGAGCTCCGTCTTTCCAACACCAGTTGGCCCCATAAACATAAAACTTGCAATTGGTCGTTGAGGATCTGACAATCCTGCCCGTGATCGTTGAATAGCTTCTGCTACAGCTGTCACTGCCGGATCTTGACCCACGACACGCTTATGCAATTCTTCCTCCAAATGCAACAGTTTTTCTCTATCTGACTGCTGTAATTTAGACACAGGGATACCAGTCCACTTGCTAACAATTTCGGCAATGTCATTTCCCGTAACTTCTTCTCTCAGCATAGACTTCCCCGATTTCATATAATCATCTAATTCTTTTTCCGCAACTTCAAGTTCACGTTGCAAGGAGCTCAAGCTTCGATACCTTAGTTCAGCTGCTCTGTTAAGATCATACTCACGCTCCGCTTGCTGAATCTCAAGATTCACTCTGTCAATCTGCATAGACAGAAATAGTCACATGTGACAGGGATTCTCTGTACGTTACGGTTTTCAACTCAACGAGAAATTCTGTACGAAACCTTTTTAATCATAACAACCTTTAAAGAAAGAAACCTTCAAAGTATAGTAACAGTGATTGAAACATACCTCTTCTTTTATGGACTGGATGTTAGTCATAACTGACTTCTCACGCTCCCATTGTTCAGTTAGCTGTGTTTGTTTTTCCTTTAGCAGTGAGAGCTCAGCTTCAAGGCGGTTCAATCTATCTCTAGAAGCCTTGTCTGTATCATTTGTAAGGGAAAGGCGTTCCATTTCAAGCTTCAGAACTGAACGATTAATTTCGTCTAGCGCAGTTGGTTTAGAAGTGATCTCCATTTTCAGCTTAGCTGCTGCTTCATCTACCAAGTCAATTGCTGCAAAACAGAGGGTCGTCACAATTCATCTAAAATCGTGTTTGTTCAAAGAGCTAGGTGAGTTGCATATTTTACATTCACATCAAATGTTAAAACATCATTGAGCCAATTTGTTGCCAAAAGTTAAGCCGTTGTAAAGATGAGTAATGCCAAAGAGACCATCCGGAAAAAACTGCTGGCTGCTATTTTTGTAATGCTTCTGAAAGCAAGTATATTTAAAATGTTGATTCTAGATGAATATTAGCGTTATCAAATCAAGTCCACTGTGGTTAACAAAAAGTTATGTGACTGGAGTAGGAGGTTACCTTTGTCTGGTAAGAAACGGCCACTAATATACCGGTCTGAAAGAATGGCTGCTTCTACAAGTGCACTATCAGAAATTCTCACTCCATGGTGGAGCTCATATCTTTCACGTAATCCTCGAAGAATGGAAACAGTATCTTCCACTGTGGGCTGGTCAACATACACTTGCTGGAAACGACGTTCTAATGCTGGGTCTTTCTCAATATATTTACGATACTCATCCAAAGTTGTAGCACCGATACAACGTAGCTCACCTCGGCCAAGCATTGGCTTCAGCAGATTGCCAGCATCCATGGCACCACTGGTAGCTCCTTTTAGAGACAATTTTAAATATCAGTTCTGTTAAGATGGTTCAACTTCCGAATGATACGCTTATTAAGTACTCTAAGCTCAAAATCACAACATGCAAAATGCAAGTGTTCATAAAGATGAAAGTTAAGACGTGGTGACAATTAGCAAGGACGAGCCTATAATATTTATCAGAAACTATGTAATGTAAATGGTAGACGATATGAAGTATCCTCTTGAGAAAGCATACAATCAATTACCTGCTCCAACGACGGTGTGAATTTCGTCAATGAAGAGAATGTGGCCGTCCGATTCTGTTACCTCCTTAAGTACAGCCTTCAGTCGGTCTTCAAATTCTCCTCTATATTTAGCTCCAGCAATAAGTGCACCCATATCCAGAGATATTAACTGATAAACAAATTAAGTAGAAAATTTAAATCATCAGTTCCTGTCATTTAGTCTGCCATGTCTAGCGCACAGACACATTAACAAGTAATGTGCACAATGCAAAACAGATATTAAAACAGTCACCTTTCTGTTCATCAAAGCTTGAGGGACGTCTCCCTGTACAATTCTTTGAGCAAGCCTGTTACAAGCAGACAATCAAAGGGATGCTCTAAATAAAGCAACACCGAGTTACTTAACAGTGAAATGTAACAAGAGTCTTAAATTGGGACAAGCCTTATCTAATAAGCAACATGCATACCTAAAATTTTGAATATTATTTAACTTGGAAGGAAAGACAAAATAAGTGGGAAAGGAACATACCCTTCAGATATGGCAGTTTTGCCTACTCCAGGCTCACCAATAAGTACAGGATTGTTCTTTGTTCTCCTAGACAGAATTTGGATGCACCTGCGTATCTCATCATCCCTTCCAATGACAGGGTCGAGCTTTCCAGCTTTTGCCATGGCCGTCAAATCTTTTCCATATTTTTCAAGTGATTCATATTTCCCTTCAGGATCTGCAAGAACTCAGTCATAAAGTATTCAGAGACAAGTGAGGCGTCTGGATATCATGATGACATACACTGTCTTCTCATATTTTCATTGACATAATAATGAAAAAATCACCTTGATCAATCACAGTTTGGCGTCCTCTAACAGCTTCCACTGCTGATTTTAGTGCTTCTAGAGATATTTGGTTATCCTTAAACAGCTGTTTCCCAAATCTCTTGTCTTGAGCAAAACCAAGAACTAGATGCTCAACAGATACAAACGAATCCCCGTACTCTTTCTTTAAATCCCTGGCTCGTTGAATTAGGGCTTCCAAGTCCCTTCCCAACATAGTACCAGCTGTTCCACCAAGAACCTAAACATTACAGAAGTTGCAATGTCAGAAGGCCGAGCCAAAAAATGGACATTAACAAGATTTTAAACAAAACGATTCAATTATCAGGTGCGTAAGCCTAGACACTGTACAGTTTATGGTGCGTTCCTCTGAGCTTAATTGAAACTGAACCACTAAACTTAACTTCAATTAAATAGCTTGAATGAATTAGAAAATCTAAAGACAAATGTGGTAAAATTAAGGTAAAATATGTTTGAAACATCTTAAATTTGAGTATTCAATTAAAGTCTTTGAGTGCACTAGAAATTTTTGGATAATAAAAACAGACTCTTGACCCCATCTGCTTCATTAATTGACAGATGAAAAGGAAACTTGAGGGGAAATGTATATCTATGTTGGTTTATCGAGGAAATTCAAGGAAACCTAATGAAAATTGTCCGTCCAATTTCCATGGGAAGGTGTTATTATCGTGTAATTTCCCAATTTTCTCGCACATTTTCAATTACCCATACAAATGGGGAATCTCTATTTAGTTACACTGGCTTCCATATATTTCTTTTCCAACCATTATCACGAGTCAATGAGATGAAAATATATGTTTACCTTGGGCTGGCGTTGGATGAACTTGTCAGTACTTCCCAACAGCTGGGTATTGTCGACCCCAACCTTGGCAAATATCCGTCTTGCAAGACCATTCTTTTGCTCCAACAAAGCCTTCATCAAATGCTCAGTCTCAACTATCTGGTGCTTATTTTCCTTAGCCACTTCCGGACTCGCCACTATAGCTTGCCACGCCATTTCCGTAAATTCCTGCTGTGTAATCTGTCAACAAATAAATTCAGAAACTCAACCTCCACTAATTACCCAAGCATTCAATCAAACCTCACTCACCCTCCCAGTACTGGAAGCATCACACCTAACAACAAAAGATGCTGAATTGTATCTCTTCTTCTGAATCCCCTCAATCCTTGTGGCAAGTTGCATCTTTAACCCTCAACTTCAAAAAGCTTAGATTTTTCTGGGTGTTTGTGATAGCTGAACAGCAGACGGAGAACTGAGGAGCGATGGAGGAAGAGGAACGCCTGGCAGTGGTTAGAGTAATTCCAGCGGTGATGGTAGCAGCATCTGCTGCCATCAATTCGTCAACAAAAAGGCAATACTGAGACTGAGGCGGACAATAGTACGATAAAGATTGAAGCTTTCGAGGATGTCAGTGTTCAGAACGTCGAATGCGAAGAAGGAGAAGATGTGTTCAGTTCAATTGCGGTCGTTTGGCCTCGGGCTATTTTGAGTAGGTCTGGGACTTTTCGTATACAACATATAAAAAATTCTTCAATATCTATTTAGATTGAACGATAAACTATTTTAAATTTCAATTTTAAAACAAATATGATAAATAAATCAATAAATAGAAGATTGACTTAATAATAGACCTAATTAATTCATAGAAAATAGTTCAAGAAGGATGTATATATTTTCGTAGGAACATATACCATCGTCTTACTCGTTGATTTTTATCAATTCAGTCGATGAGATTGAAATTAAAAATACACTTCGAATTAAACCTTCCGTGTATTTTGCAAACTCAATCACTCATTTTAATCATAATTTTAATCTTAACCGCCAGATTAATCAAATCTGCGATAAATGTGCTTTCGTTTCACGAATACTTAACATCCTTCTAGAACTTAACACTCGTATATATTAGAAAATAATAATTTAGTATCAAAATATACATAATGTGTCGAAATAGATCAAGGGGACTTTCATATTTCCATATCACAGGAAGAAATCATTTCAACTGTTGAAATTTAATCATCAAACGATTGATATTGATAACCGTCAATCCCAACCGTTTGTGTTTTATGCCAATCTAACGGCCATATTTAATTAAAAATCAAATTAATCTCAACCGTCGAATTAATCAAATCAACTGAAATTAAGTCCGTATGTCTTAAAATAACAAACCATCTCTCTTACTCTTAATCTATGATGTGCATATCACATTTTATAATAAAAATAAAAATATATTTTATTATCTTATAATGCGGGGAAAAAGATTCACGAAAGAAAACTCAATTTATATGAGACGCAGTGACCTCTTCTCAAATGATTTCTGTCAAGTCAATGATCGATATTGATAATCGTCACTCTCCATCACCACATTTTTTTAAATCATTTCAAAATTTGATTAAAATCAATTTAATTTCAATAGATAATTTAAACCAACAATTAAAATTAACTCTCATCATATCACAAATATATACCGTCTCTTTTGATCTTAACTCATAATACAAGTTTAACTATATATTTTACTTTTAACCATACTAAATTCGTAATATATAATTCGTCATTTAAGTTGCTTAGAAGTTTCTCTTCATTCACTCCCCTCCTAGGGTTTCGAAAGTTTGCAGTCGCCTTGGGTGGGGGAGTGATCCCTCTCACGAGGTGGTCCTTCCTCCGCCCTGGGCTTTCCTTTTTACATTTCCTTTAGCTTTTCTTTTCCTTTTCCTTCCACCGGCTCCGTCTTGTGGAGTTTCCTCCGCCGTCTTGTTCGGCGCGTTTTCTCTGTTAATTTGGTTGTGCGCCGGTCAGGCTTCAGATCTGTGGTTGCGGTCGTGCTGGTGGCTTCAGATCTGTGTTTGCGATTGTGGTGGTGACAGATGGTGCGCCGGTGGTAGGGGACCAGCTGATACGGCTGGTCCATCCGGGACTGCCGCACTCTCCAAGCTGCCGATCTGCTGCTTCTGTTGCGCCAAGCTTCGTGTGCTCTCGCTCTGATGTTTTGGCTTCTGCTCATGGTGCTTCTTCTGCGGGCTGCTCAAATATGGGTGGCGGTGGGTTAATGGTGACGGTACCGGTCTCGGTCTGAGCTTCAGTTGCCTTTAAAGAGACTCTCCAGATGTTGTGTAGTCTCTGTGTCGTTGTCCCATTAGTTACGCTTCAATTATGCGCTTATCTCTATCCTTTGTATTGAAATGTACCCACTTTGAATCAAAAAAAATCGTAATATATAATTCAGATTCGAGTACAATAAAAAAATTAAAAATTTGTACAATTATAAATAATTGGATTTGCGAGTTGGGTTCAGATTTTGGGTATTTATTTTATGTAAAAGTTAAAAATGGATTCAGATACAATGCTTTTACAGCAATTTGCAGTGATAAAAAATTATGTAAATTTGGTAAAAGGTTCATCCAAAATTATATAGGATTATATTAAATAATTTCAAAGTGATGTCGTTTTGAAGTTTGCCGCAAATAGCTGAGCTGCAACAAATTCGGATTCGTAAAATTCGATATTTAGAAGTGTTCGATTCAAACTCACTTGCAGGCTATCTCTCAGATCTGTCAACAGGTCTAGCCGATCTCAATTTGGAATTCTTAGAGTTAAACTTAGGGATGATTTACCAGATGGCGCAGCCAGAAACTGTTGTGACATTGTTTCTGTGCAGTAGTGGTTACTGATCTTTTAAGCAGAATATTGCAGTGGCCAGTTGGGTACTTATTTCCCAAACTGCAAATGAATGCAAATTTTGGCCTTGTAAATTCTCTGTTTTAAGTATATTACTATCAGTCTTGGAATTGTGCTAAGGATTTACCAAAAAACAACTCTTTACCATCAGATTATTGGCATTGACAGTTTGAATTGTCTCAACAAATTTACAGTAATTATTCTGATGATCATTTTACAAGCATTTATATCCTTTTGTCAAAATTCCACCTTCATCATATGAAGCAAGAACTCATTCCAGGTATCAATGGGTCCAGGCAAACACCAATGAACACAATCAGCCATTGATGTATTTCCTCGTATCGGAAATCCGTAATGGTTAGGATGCCCGTCAGGTCTCATCACCATTGCAGCTGTGGTATCCAACAACCTGACTCTCAAACCACTCTTTTTAGCTTCCTCAAACTCTTCCACTTGAGTCAGGTAAAACTCTAACGAGTCCTCGTCTAATTCATTTTCCCCGTCTTCATACGGTTTCGTCCTTGGACAGCTCCCTCCTGTGTTCCACTTCCCATGCTCAAAATGTGCAGGTGAAAAAGTCCTTACAAAAATAGTACCTTTAAATCCTAAACCTTGAGAGTTCTGAATGCTGTTCTGAAAGCCATTCGATATCCATAGAAATTAGTAACATTTTTAATGCCTGCATTGTCACATTCATGACATCCTATAACCTTATTGTTTTGGTAGAACATGAAGGGTCTGAAAAACCAATGCCCGGCGGACAAAATCACGTAATCAAAATTTTCAATCTCATCTTCCCAAGCAGCGTCAGCCTCGTCTAAATAAAGGTTAGTTACATTCGGCGGACTACTTTCACCTGACGATTTTACTAGAAATCGCGACCAAAGTGCTGCCATTGTGAAGTTGTATTTTGGGTAGTACCATCTTTTGAAGTATTGTTTGTCACCTTCATATTTGTCAGATATGTCTACAGGATAAGCCACCTGAAATTTAAAGTACCAAACTGCTAAAAGACTAGTTTTATAGAAACATTTATTGTTTATTTTCGGGTACCGAAAACCTGAAGAAAAAATGTGACTTACTGCTGATAAAATGCATAATAAGGATTGCATTTGATTTCTGCTGACAGAGTCTCCAACGAAGGCCATAGTTTTTCCTCTAACAAGATTCAAGAACTGAGTAGGATCAAAAGGAGGCAATTCACATCCATCCGGCTTCCACCTCCAGTTAAGATACTCCGTTTCCGGCCTTCCAAATTTCAAGCAGTTATGCTGAGGTATGATCCAGTAGCAACTGGAATTCGTGTAGTATGGGTTTTTATTAGGATGCCGAACCCATTTGCCTATACTCAAATCACACTTACCATCGACATAAGGCGTCGTTGGACTTATAAGAAAGTTAAAACTACCGGGGAAATCATCGAAGAGGCAGAACGGTAGAAGTAGTATTAGGAAAATAAAAGTGACCGGGAAGAGGAAAGTCAATGGTGACGAATTCTTCGTCCGTGCTGGTGGCTTATTTTTTTGATCCTGAAGCTCATCATCAGGGTTTTGCAGCACCATTGTGAAAACTAATTATGCAGCTGAGGTGATCAAACTCTGTATAGCTTTTGGAGAGTTTTAAATAACTTGGAAGCCACTTTTAGACTTTTCATCAAAGTTGAGGAGGACTGAATGATTGGAATATTGACATAACATAAATGTGTTTTTCATCAAAGGTGAGGATCAGAGAACTGGTGAGGAGTCTTGACGATGATGTTTCGTGTACATGTTCCTTAGAAACAGAATTGCTGGTCCAACATGGAAGTCCATGTGAACTAAGGGTAGGACACCATGTTGGACTTTTCAATGGAATTTGTTTAATATCATATCATAAGAACTTTGCTAATCACAGACGAAATTGCCCTTGAGTCTAGGCGCGGATAAAGTTCTGAGGTAAGGGCTTTTTGGTCAATTTAACGAATTTATACATACGGTAAATATTCACGATCGGTGCGTCCGACATTTCTAAACGTGTAAGAATAAATTGTTGCTTAGAAAAGTATGCATGTATCTTCGAGGGACATGGAAAAAAGCAAGTTTTCAAAAGTTGTTTTTTATGTGAAGGCCAGAAGTACAATTCGAGGACTTAAAATCTAACTGAAGTTAGTATGACTTAATCTAGTCAAAACATATTAAAAAGTCGTTTAGTGCAAGCTAAATGTGGTTGCTTAGTACGTATGATATTTATGTTTACTGACATCTTTAAGTAGGTAGCCTTGAATAAAGACATAAAATTAGGTACGACATTTCAAAATAGAATAATAAGTTGAGCCTTGAATTAAGATGCGTTGCTAAGGATGGTATTTTGTTCCATGTAAAAGGTGGGCCCGTTACACTCTGTGATAATTAAAAGGCTTAAGGACCGTACAAACCTCATAGTGAAGGAGATCAGAGATTGAAGGATTGAAGGATTGATCGCTAGGGTTCGATTCCTTTGCGACCCCCTTGCATTTGTGCAAATTGACATTTTTACTATTTGCATGTTTCACCTAACTGTATGCACGTTTAAATATGCATTTGTGCAAACGTAAAACGACAAAAAACGTGCAGAAAACGACAAAGGTGCAAAAGTGCAAATTCATGACCGTTAGATCAAATTGATCCAACGGTCGATTTAAGGGGTCTCAGGGTTCGTAGATTAAGAAGGGGTCGTAAATGAACGCCCCTCTTGATCGCTATAGGTGTAATTAATTCAGAGTCTAGTTGCCTTATCCTAAAAAGTAGATTGTCAAACCATATTTAACACATAATAAAAATAATTAAGCTAAATAAATTGCCTAACAAAAAATTTAATTTTTCATTATTTTAATTTTATAATACATTGTTCAATTATTTGTTACTTTTATTGTACTTCGGATATTGTACTCTTTACGTTTGTGTATGACATTCTTAATATCGGATATTGTACTCTTTACGTTAAACTGAGCATGACCAAAATGAAACTTAATCCAATCATTTTGAAATTTTCAGACACATTTGACAAAATGAAAAAAATGCAGAAACATGTCTTTGTTAGATCCATATACGCAGCGTCGCAGCGGAATAATCTGAACATGATCTTAACCATATTAGTGACATTAAGCATAACAAAATAATTGAATTACATACCTAAATCAATTGATGAACTTGAACTGATGTGCTGATAAACCATATTTATAGCTGTGCAAAACTAACCATAAATTGAGATAATTATCAAATCTTTCTCTCAAGATTATTGATAATTATATCTAAGGTATCTGCATATATTTATCTCATAACCAAATATATCACACTCAAATCTTAACCAATTTTTAATCACATTATCATTAAAATTATTTCCTTAATAATAGCAATTATTCGAATATAAAGTGGTTCCTAAAATGGAATAAATAAACTATTCTAAGTTCTAACAGTCGCATGACATATCGGCAGCCACTTGCCATTCCCAAAAAAAAAAACTCTTTTCCAAGGCGGCCCTTGAAGGCTTGAACTCATCAGACCACTTTACGCTTGCTTGGATCGTGAATTAGGGACTTCCACCAGTGCCATAAATCTTAAAAATTGTATGGTTGTCAAATTCACATTTTGTTTAAGATTGTGTGGTTTGGAATAGTAAAATGAAGAAGGCTAATTAGCATCATCATTTTCAACAAAAACAAGCTTAAAATCAATTAAATTCGACTAACTGAGGCGGCACTCCAAAGGATATGTGCAGAGCTAATAGGTGTTAAAACAAAACTAAATAATATCATTGCCTAACAACATTATACATACCGACAATAACACTGCTGTTTCTGCGCCCAGTGAATCCTTGTAAGTAACATATGCAAACTGAGTTGTGTCACTTTCTCTGTAGATGAGTGAAAATGATATATTTTCAGTACTTTTGTCAAAGATATAAGGACGTTAATGTTCAAACTGACCTTTGCATTTCAACATATACAATTTCACCAGAAAAACAAAAGAATTCCGCAATATTCTTCTCGGTTACTTCCAATGATATGTTGCTTACTTTCACAGTAGTCATCTGCATAGAAGAAAGTTGAAGAAAATATTCAGATCAATGACATGTCACTCAATGCAGTTAGACTGTTTTAGCCATTTTCAAGCGCGTAAATCACTGAAATGCATCTACTAGAAGACGCTTGCCAAGTATAGGCAACTAATTGAACAATAAAGAGAATTGGAGCTTGCTAAAATGTCTCGCTAAGATCAAAATGATTTATCACCTCCTCTGACCGAAATGCCTCCTCTATTAGTAACAGTACCTTTTCTTGTACGTGCCATATCTATAACATAATGTACAATACAATTAGACAAATACGTTATATGTAAAAATAAAATCCAAACACGGATATCTAATGCTGAATATTAGCAATGTTTACAATCCAAACACGGATATCTAATGCTGAATATTAGCAATGTGCACAATCCAAACACGGATATCTAATACAACTAGACAAATATGTTATTAAAACCACTGAATGATCTATATCAATAAATGAAGGACTACTGCATACTATACAAAACCAGGGACAGTAAGTTGTAAGTACCTAACTGAGTTGCATTTGAAAATAAAACAACAACAACTGCCTAATGTCAATAAATCAAGGACTACAGCCTACTATACAAAATCAATGACCACTGTCTACTATATAGAAACAAAATAAACAAAAGATGAAATACAAAACAAATGATATGCCACTGTCTACTAAGAAGAGATTGATTTCGATACCAATAATTGGACTTACTCGAACGAGATTTCGACATCCACTCAATCCAGCAATCAAATCCTTTGCAGAAACTGTGGTCACCCATCGAAATCAACAGCGCTTCAGCCGATGTCGCACACAGGCTTCATACCGTCGTCGATGTCCTGGCGGTCGTTCGCCGACGGTCTTCGGGCGTCGCCGCTTACAGCCTTCAAGCGTCGTTCGCAGACGGTCTTCACGCGTCGTCGCTTCAGCTCCGAATCCGTCGGCACCTTACCGTCGTCGCTTCGTCGCCTTCAGTTGATTCGGTCGCGTTCTCAATCTGAAGAGTTTGATTTTTCTAACCTAATACAAAACACACTAACATATGTCGTTTCGATGAACCTTGAACAAACTTGTAATCAATTTGTTAAATGTAGACTAAGTTATGTTTTTATATAAATTATGTTTTAATTAATCTGTTTTTTAATGACTAAAATTATAATTTACGCATGATTTGTATATTTAAAAATTTGTTAAAATAGTTGAAATAAAAATATATGCATTACTAGATAAAGTATCTCCCAATTAAGAATTGGGGAACACCTTTTGACGGTTTTTCAACCGTCACCTCTCAATCTCTGTCTGCATCTTCATACGAATC